>PVJL010013463.1:0-32241 GCA_004026885.1 Lyroderma lyra
TTATAGTTAACAATATTGTATTATATACTTGAAAGTTGGTAAGAGAGTAGATCTTGAATGTTCTCACCACAAAAAATAAATAATCATTACATAAGGTGATGAAGGTGTTGGCTACATTATGGAGGTAATCACTTCACAGCATATGTATATCACATCAACACATTGTATACCTTAAACTCCACAATGTTGCATGTCAAATATATCTCAATGAAGCTGAAGGAAAAAACACCTCTCAGGGAACAAAATGAGTTTATTAAATATATATTCCATCTTTTTTACCTATCTTACATCTCTATACTCTATACTTCAAGGACATTTTCGTCATGGACTTTTACACCCTTTGTGTCGGCAATTTGTTTGTATATACTTGGAAAATTCTTTGTCTTAAAAATTGTTTTTTGTTATTGTTGTTGTTAGGTTGTGACCATTTTATCCCTTATCCTGAAACCTCGGCTCAGAGGAAATCAACACTGTTAGTGTAGGGCATGAAGAGGTTTAATTTCCTTACGAACCCTTGGACAACTCTTGTCTTTTATTAAATATTATACATGCCACTTCAGCCTGTCTTTGCTGCTTCTCTGTTTTCATACTGGTCACTGACTAAACATAAACAGCCATCTAATTTTTAAGAGCCAGCTCTCCAAATAAATATGAAACTGGCAGGTTTCCCCCTGCTCTCCCCAGTAGGCCCCACTGGCAACACACAAAGCAATTACAACTCACCCAACAGCTTTCCTTCATGTGATAGCATCAGCAATTTTGCCCAGGGCTTCTTTTTGATGAACGATAGCAGAAGTAATGGCCTAATTCACTAAAAACAAAAACAAACAAAAAAAACTATTTGCTTTCTCCAAAACAATCCAATATTAACCAAAATCCTTCCGAATTAAACCCAGGTTATCCAAGTATGCATTTGAATACTAAGATGATTTTTAACAATGGCAAAGTGAAAGAGATTTATTAGAAAAACACTTAAAACTGGGATATTAACATGAATTCACAAGGAAACAAAATTCGATCTGTTCGAACTTCCCATGTTTTAAATATATTTCCAAGTTCTTTATGGATCTCAGGAGAGTCTACTTTATCTTTCAGTGCTGGTCCTAACACAATTTGACATATCCCCAAGCCTTTAAGTGTAGTTTGAAGGAAGATGCTTGAACTAGCCTGTTACTTCAGGGAGCAGAGCAGCCATGTTGATTTTAACGCCAAGAACAATGAATTCTTATCTCATTTCTTAGAGTACATTTCTGAACCTCTCTGGGGTTCACCTTATTCTCTGCCCCTGCCAAAGGAAATAATTATATCTCTCTACATTAAAGGAGACAGGAAAAAAAGACCTCTTAATATTATATTTTAGGTGAAATAGTAACAATAAATAGTTATGTAATAGAAAACTGCTTTTCATCCTGGGGGCTGGGGAGAGGGCGAGAAGCTGTTTATGAACATAATCCCACTAGAGGGCGGTGCATCCTAGTGGAGGATCATGGCCGAGGTCCCAGGATGTTGAATTCAGATTGTGTAGCAAACCTGGAAAATGTTTGTGACACAATGTTAAATGAGAAAAAATTAGAATTCAAAGACTCTGTAAAAGTTATGTGTATTTTGTGGATAAAAATTGTATAGTACTTAAGAACTGAGTCTTGGTTTTATTCATCCCTACCTTCATTACTTACTGGCTGTTTGTCTTTGGATAAGTTGCTCAGAAGAGTCTAAGCCTCAGGGAGCATTTGAGATCTTGCTTCCCAGGATGTGTCATCAGTGTTGGCTCAAATAAACTCTAATAAAAATTAAAGAAAAACAACAATGTCTGAGCCTCAGTTTCTTCATCTGTAAAATGAAGACAATTATAGACACCACATAGGGCTGTTGTGAGCATTAAAAGGTACCCTATATATAAAATGTCCAGGGTGGTGCCAAGCATGTAATACTGCCCAACAAAAATAGCAGGATGATGATTATAATAAAAAACATACTAAAAAGAGCGTAGGAATAAATAATTTTATGTGTTGGACTGAGTTGTATATAGGTTTATTAATTCATTTTATCTTACAAAAATTTACATTGGAGAGTTTGTGGTGGAATATATTTTTAAAGAGTTTTGAATGGAATATTTTTTTTGGTAAGTATTCTGTTTTTTCTAATACCCTATCTTCAGCTCTTTTAAACTTCAGAGAAAAATTTTGTCATGTTGCCACAAAATGTTGTTTTTGTCATTCTAATGTCTAGAATATTATTATCACACTTTTACTATTTATTTTTATTTCCTAACTGAATATTTTGTCAATATCCCAAGGAAAAAAATGGAACATGTAGATATTTTTTCTTTTGCTACTTTTATATATTATTCTGCATGAGTTATGCAGCCTCAGGGATAGCATAGTATATTTCAGTGTAAAAATTAACCTGATGCAAAATAGAAATATTGAATAGATTTTCATACATGCCAATTACGCATTACAAAATGATTCTTTACATACGAGTTCCAATAATCATTTAGAAGTTCCTTTCCAAAATAACTATATGTTATAGAGGCAAATATAGCAGAGTAACTTGAGGCTAAAATAGTCCATCACTGACAATGAAAGGTCATTCAGAAATAAAGATTTAATGTCTCTGAAATTGTAGTGTGAGTCAAACTGGAAATATTTAATTTATGAAACTTTGATTTATATATGGTTCATTCTGTTCTTAGTCTTCTAAAAGTAGCTGACTCATCACTACCCCTTATATGAAAAAGATAAAATAAAAGCCATTCCCAGGCAATAGCTGCCATCTCAGGCATTTGCTTAGATTATTACCATTGTTCCTACATCGTGACCATCACCACTAAAATGACCACCATCTCCACCATCACTAACATCACCACCAACATCACCAACATCTCCACCATTACCATTACTTTTTCTGCCTTAATTAACTCATTGCACACAGTTTTTCTTTCTTTTTTTTTTCTTTTTTTTTCTTTTTTTATTTCCCTACTTATTTGATCCTGCCTGGCTAGTTTAATAGAGAGGAAGAAAATTGATTAGGGATCTCCTGTATCTTTTTGTAGTCTAAGCACAGATATAAATAACAATATATTCTTATGAAACTAAAAACGGCAGATAATCACCTCCATATCTAAACCAGAATAAATTCTTGGACCATAGGGTTCATGATGATTACTAGGAAATGTCATCAGACCAGGAAGTTGAGAAGCCATCCGCTTGCCTACTTGCCCATCACAACCATGCTCTGTTGGATTTCAAAGCACAATGTCATCACCAGGGTGTACTACAGAAAACAAGGCCTCCATAAGTATGAAGGAGAATAAGAAACTTGATATATATAAAATATGACAGCAACTTCAACTTACTTTCTGATCTTTGCCCTCCTGGTAGCCCTGGCCTATGTAAAGCTGGACCTCCAGAGCACCAACAGTCTTGACCAGTTTAACAAAAACAATAATTTGCTGAATTACAAGATTCTGTTCAATATTCTGGATCCAAAAGGTATTGCATATAGTGGTTCTGAAACCTGGCTGATGGTGAGAACCACCTGGAAAAGGCTACTTTTTTGTTTCTATAAAAAAGATTATATAGGCTTGGAATTCTAAATTTAAAAACTCCTCCAGGTGATACTGATGATTTTCTATGCTTGAGCACCACAAATCATAGATGACAGTGTCCTCTTTTCACCAATTCTGGCACCACAAAACTCCTGAATCTAAGTATTCTTTGATGACAGTAGGACTGCTGTGGGGCCAGACCAGAAATAAGTCCTTGAGAGACTAAGATGAAATCCCTGGGTTTGCCCTGTCCAACTCTGGCCCCACCAGGCAGAAAACTCAATCTAAAATGCATGATAATGGGAAGCCACCAGCCCTGGAAAATTGTTGGCACAAAAAATCTTTGGTTAATCAGCCCTGGCTTTCAGCTGACCAAAAAGCTTCTATCAGAGTTCCAGAGCTATGCAAAGAAGGCCCAGGGATCAAGGGCTTCCTAGGCCTCCAATCTATTAGGATAATCTGCTCTGTTTCATAGCTTGAGACACTTTCATCCAGGAACTACCCTAGATAACTCCAAAGTTATCTGACAATCACCAAAGACCTTAGGAGTTAGGAATAGGCCAAGGTGGTATAAGGATCGGATATATCCTTTCCCAATTCTAAAACTAATGAAGATATTCTGGCAATGAACTTCATAAACTCCACAACCACCACCAAAGACTCTCCTACTTGTGACTATTCTCAGAAAGAGTGGGTATGTCCTCTCTACTACTGTCTTCCTCCATCATATATATCAGCTCCTGTCTCATTGATCATCAAGGAAATCATCCCTTTCCATGGAAGAGCCAACCACACAATTTCTGACTCTAGTAGCCTCTTTATATTTTTATTTTGTAGGATGTTACTCAAGTATCTCCAAAAGTTCTATCCACCTTCCCACGTGCCACCCCTTATAAACCCTTTATCTAATAGTCCACAAAATGTGGGCTCCAAGTTCCTCCATTTCTATAGCTGTTGAGATAGCACTCGTAGAGTTAAAGGCTGATCTAGTTACTACGGCATTTGGATACAATTTATAGCATCCTCTTCCCAGGACATTACCCTCCACAACAATTAGTAGTCAGTCTATACCAAGGTTAGATATCTACAGCTCAAGAAGACCTGAATGACAAAGAACATGGCAAAAAATATATAAAACTCAAAGTGGTGGTTTCCATCTGATTCTTCTCCCATTGTTAATACACTCACCTATGCCAAAGACCATAGGAACACTTTCGGATAAAAGAAATGGTCTGCCCCATCGCCTGTAGTCCAGCACCCCTCTTCCATGTGCCTCCATTAAAATGTCACTATTCTGTGCTGGCCCCGAAGAGCCCATCCTCTGCTTCGTGCCCCAGTGGCAAGCCCCAGTGAACAAAGACTGAGAAGATAAAGTGGGTTCCCAAGGACCTCAAAGTGTGACCCAAGGCTTGATTCACCACGAAGGGCGTGGCTGTAAGAACCATCTTGGAGTCCTGCCTTTCCCCTTGGAAACAGAATATAACAGATCATGTATAATCAAATAGTCAGAAGGAACCAAAGGAAAGCTATCCCGTGCTTTACCTTTAAATGAGTCTGTTTACTTGTGCATTGCCCCACAGGGGACAACGGAAAGCACACAACTGGCCAGAGCATAGCTCAAGATGTGCCCATAGTGTCCATTCCCACACCTACTCAGGACATTTACTTACATTTTCCCCTTTCTTTCTGTGTTCTCATTCAGCTCCGTTGAGTACCACCTCATGTCCTTCCATTGCCACCCAAACACCTGCCTGACACACACCACTTTCAAGTTGAACTGGCCTCACTCTCCCCTTTTCCACTTCAGTAGGAAATTGAGAATATAGAACTTTAAGACCATGGTTACTGTGTGAGCAAGGTTCTCCTTGCCCAGTTTAATACCTTAGATTTCAGGGAAGCTTTGTACTATGTCTGACTGGGGATTCCAGGAAAGACCTAAACCACAAAAAAGCTAATTTCCTCAGATCCGGGAAGGTTAAGCTCACTTACAGCAGCAATTACTATCCATCGGTGTTCTTCTATTAGTGTGTATCCGGTGTGTAGGTAAGGACTTGGCGGGGCCACAGAGGATACGCTTTGTCTAGGGGCAAAAATAATTTATTAAGAAATGTGAAGAAAAGTCATAGACAGGTGTTCTTTGAATTAATGATAAGAAGGCTGTCTGGAGGGGTGGGTATTAGTAGTATTTTAAATGGTCTGATTTGGCTGGTATCTGATTTTTCAGAGGACGACCTTTGAATTCAGCCTCAAATCCTGAAGCAGAAGGCAACATTACAGGAAGCTTTCAAAGACTTCTGAGCTTCATGCCTGGGTTTAATGATCTCTCCCCAGTTGTGAACTTTGGCAACATTACAGAAGTGCTACTGCCCTGCCAGTAAGCTGGCCATTCCTGTAGAGACTGATAAATCATTCTTGATCTAGCCAGAATTCTCATCACGCTTTACAGTCGTTGATCCATGGAAAGTAAATTAATAGCACAAGTAGGAAGGCGAGGCATATGATGTGGGCTATCTGCCAGCGTGCCACCGCTCGGGTATGCGTGTGGTGACAGACATCGTACTGGACATGCTTCCAGCATTTAGATCTAGCACATTAATCCAGTAGCTGGGACAGGAAGCAATGCTCCCTTTTGGGTCACCCTCCACATTGAATCATCACAGTTTAGTCACCTTTTCCTGGAATTCCTCATGAAGCCCTTAAATAGGATGAAGTCATTTTATATTGAGCCCACTAAACACAATTTCCATACGACACATTTCACATCACACAGGTAAGTCGTGTATCTTACTGCCAATGTCTCCATTCTCTTTCTTTTCACTGTTAACGTTGAGCTTGTTTTCTTATTTGTACTCTTCATTCTACTTCATCTGCCTTATATTATCCTCTCATATACCTGATACAATAAATGGACAGGAGAATGGGGAGACATATAGATTTAGAGTAAGGATGTGAATTGGGGAGAGGGATAATGAGGACTGCCTCCTATCCCTGACTATCCTCATTATAGTTACCACCACTGACAATGTGAAAAGCACTGTCCCATAACTCACAGAAGAAATATTTAAAAAGAGGAGCTAATAAATATATGAAAAGATATTCTATTAATATTTCATTAGTAATCAGGCAAAATAAAACATCAGTGAGGCACCATATCACATCCATCAAACTGGCAGAAATTTTAAAGTCTGATAAGACTGAGTATGGGGAAATAGAAATTGTCAACTCCTGCTGGTGAGCATGTAAATTAATATAACTACATCAGAGAGTCATTTGTCAATATCTAACGAAGTTGAAGATTTATGATACTTTGTGCCCCAGAAATTCTGCTTCTACATGAATTGCCTAGAGAAATTCTCCCACATACATATTCGGGGATGTTATTTGGAGTATTGTGTTGTAATAGGAAAAAATGAGAAATGTAAGAAAAAAATTCATATATGTTCAAATGATGGAATACTGTGTAGCAGTTAAGTCAATAAACTTGATATATCAACATAGTTAGATTCTAAAAACAAAATGTTCACTGAGAAAAGCAAGTTAGTGAATGAAATGCCATATAGGATAATAATATTTATATAAACTTTGAAAACCACACAATTCTAAATATTTTTCATACACATGTACTTATATACGAGTATATATATATGTGCACAGGAAAGATATACATCGGCCTCAGAGTAGTGGTTGCCTCTACAACGAGGGAGATAAATAGGACTAGGGTAGGGAACAAAAAGGACAATATAGTTCATATTTTCTTTCTTTTCAAAAACAGCCTGAAGCCAGTAAGACAAAACAAAATTTGTGAATTCTAGATGGTCACTATTGAGATATTTATAATGTCACTCGTTTTGTTCTTCTGTATGTTTAAAATATTTTAGTATAAAACCAAACACTCCAGTTCTAAAGGAGTTAAACACAGAGTCTAGTAAGAGAAGCTGCAATTAAGGATACAGGGGCTTGAGGACATTAATGGACCCAGACAGCATCGATGCTCCAGGGATTGAATTATTGTCCAAGCCCCGTTGTGCATCACCTAAGCGTAGCCACGGACTTGTCCCAGAAAGATAGTTTGGACCTGTCAGACAACCATTTATTTCTCTTAATGTCAGGTAGAGTTTCTGTGATTCATATTCTAATATTACTTGTCTTTAGTAAATCTTGCCACCCACACAGACATGAGACTAATAATATTGAAGCAAAATTCAATTTCTAGGAAAATATGGTATGTACAGACTACAAAACAGAATTCTTGAAGTGAGCCAAACCAAATCCTTTTGGTGTAAAATTTTTGTTTTCTGTGTGGTCTTTTCTGACACCTTGCTGTTAAAAGACTTTACATTTTTATTTTTTGAGGACTTGGGAGCCACCTTAAAGAGTTGGCCCAAAGATAGGATAATTTCAGTATAAATAAGGGTACTATCTGTGGGAGGTCTACGCATATCAAATAATGTTTAAATCCATGAGTTTATAACACACACACACACACACACACACACACACACACACACACGCACGGCGAGTCACCTTGAAGATGTGATTCATTTTGAAAATTGGTAGACAAAAGGAAAGAATTACTTCTTCTGCCTTTCCTATATATCACATCATAATCAAATAATAGATGAGGCCCTGTTTCTCTTTATAAATGATCTCCAACAACTAAATGAAGAAAAAAACGAGAATGGAAAACATTGCCATTTTGTAACCCCTAAAGAATTAAATCATCTGCACATGGAGCATCCATAGCTGCTGAGGGAACAAACAGAGGGACAATCAAACATTACGTGTTTCTTGATGAAAAACATACCACCATCCATGAAATCATCTTGCAAAAGAAAAAAATCAAATTCGAATCTGACGAAACTCAAGTCCACAAACCGATTTACAAGGATTACAGAAGGCAAAGGAACGAACAGATTACAGGGAAATACAAATCCAGGCTACGGGCAACTACAGAAGAAAGTATGTTTCTACAACAAAGAATCACACAGAAATAAAAAAGAGAGATGAAGAGGAAACCTGTAAATTAAGAGACTCTAAAGGCAAATATTTAAAAATTATTCAAGGGAATAAAAACAGGCAAAAGTAAATTGCAGAGCTTAGTTTGGAGTTTAACACATTTGGGTTATGACACTGTACAGAACAAATAAGGAAGCAATATCATAATGTCAAGGTCGTGCTTACTCTTGAGGCAAGGATGAGTTGAGACTGGGACAGGACATGTGTGGAAAAATCTGTCTTGTGACGAGAATGGTGGTTTCAAGGACGTCATCCATACGATCATGCATTAAGCTGTCTGGGCCATTGGTTAAAGACCAATAATATGGAAAGATACAAGGATAATGAGGAGAAAAAAATAATAATACATCAATTTGCCTCAAGTGGAACTTCAATAGACCTGTAAATTGCATGATTTTTGTCAAAAGCTTTGAGAGCACATCAAGTAATTAGGAAAACAGTTTTAAAAGAAGGAAATATAGTGGCAATGATATTCCATTTGGCTGGAATGTAATTTCATTTGCTGGATGTAAACACCATGCTTTGTGTCTTTTACCATGATAAGTATGAAATCTTGTCTCCTATCATGTCATTAAGAAGCAAAACATAAACGGATAAACACAAGCCTGTGAATATCTTGATCTGTAAAAATGCAAGACTTTCAAATATCAGGTCATGAAAAGAATTTCAACTCTTTCTTTTATGTCACTGAACAATATAAAATTTCATTTCTGTATTTTATAATAGCATATATTTGGTCTCAAAGCCAGACACAGTATGATATGTCATATCCTAATGTATTAGCTGACAAATCACACTTACTACAGAGTTAAAAACAAATTAAACAGCATGCATTCATTGTTAATTAGTCATGTATTGTCTTCATAAATTAAGGAGTGTGTTTAAAGTAAACTTTATATACAATAGATATATATTTTTGCTTCAGTTCACTCAATTATACCATGAAAATGATAAAAAAAATCTAAAAAGGATTTGCAAGATTATATATTTCTGTAAAAGGGGTTCCAGAATTTTTTTAAAGTCAAAAGTAACAGAAGTCTGGCAAATATGGGTCTAGAGAAGAGTAACTCTCCTTCTTAGCTGTGTATAGGATCCTTCTTACTCTGACCCCCCGATCCTCTAGCTCCTTCCTACCCCAGCTATTTTATCCTCACAAACTCCTTAGGCACTAATATATCTATGACACTCAATGTCACACTATTTTCCAAACACACCCAGTCTTTCCACAACAGTATCCTGTGCCTATTCTCTTTCCTGCCACTTTTTTCTAATTCCGATGACAAACTTCTATTCGCATATTGGGTCCCACTACAAATGTCTGCTTGATAACCTTTTCCTGATTTTGCTCAACAGAGTTAGTTAGTGTCTCTCTCCTCTGTGATCCCTCAACCTGTATCTTGATTTCTGTTACTGCAAATTCAGTACTATATTGTAGTTTATCATTTTGAACATTTATCTCCAGCCAGGGTGCCCAGTTCGATTTGAATTTCAGATAAAAAACAAATAATATTTTAGTAGAAGCAAATCCCATGCAATATTTGGGACATACTTATACTAATTTTTTAATTTGTTGTTCCTCTGAAATTCAAATTCAGTTGGGCTTGTATATTTTTATTTGTTAACTCTGGCAACCCTGGTCTCCACCATAAGATCTTAAGCAAATTGAGAGTAGAAATAATTATTCTTCTTTATTTTCTCATAATGCTTAGTATACTTCCATAGTTTTCAGCAAATGTGCACTGAATAAATGAATGATTGAAGTAAGACACTTATGAGAGCATTTTGTGAAATCTACACTGCTATGTATTTAGCAAATACATATTGAGCACTTACAGTGTTCCATGTGCTGTTCTAATAGCAACAATAAAGCACACTTTTAAATAGGCACCAACAATCTAATATTGTAAGTTTTATTTTATTTTATTATTATTATCTTTTTTTTATATATGTACGTAGTTCCCTGGCTGGGAATCGAACCCAGGCCGCAGCGTTGACAGCGCCGAAGCCTTAGCCACTGCACCACCAGGGAACCCTCATATTGAAGCTTTTAAATGATGTCTCCCAAGCTTTTGAATAATGGATTTTCAGGAGGTTGAATGGTTTTGTGTAGTCTTCGATCTGTACTGTTTAATCATCCTGATTGACCCTGAACAAAACTAAGACCCTGTTCTTGTGGAGTTTACATTTAGTGGAGATAGGCACTAAAAACGTAAACAAATACACAACTAATTTCTGACAGAATAAGGTGATGAAAGGTAATTAAAGGCTTCTCTGAGGAGGTGACATTTTGATATGGGCCCAACAAAAGCCCCCACCCCCCACTTTAGGAGTTTCTAGCCTCCATTTCTCTAGCTCTTCAGCTTCTCAGTTTCACCTTTTCCTAGTCTCTACTCTTAATCATTTTCTTGATCCTTAACCTTAGGCAATAGATTGTTCCTAGCTGGAATCATAGAATGTCTCTGCACCCTGCTGTAGATAATTACCCTGAAACTTGTGAAACATGTCCCCCTGCCCCTAACTCCCACTGCCTGATGATTATAATCATTGTAGGCCAGCAGCATTCTTTCCAGGTCATTCCAGGTCAGAAGTCAACAGGCCGCAGGCTCAATGGAGGCAGGCTTTCCATCACGTAGACCCCATGTGTCAGTGACTTTGAGGCCTGCTTCTTAGGCCAATGCTTTTAGATCTATTAACTAAATTTGTTTCTCCTCATCTAGGGCCATCAGAATACAAATGACACCCCAGCAAGCCTATCAATCCATCCCAACAGAAGAAGTCAACACTGTCTCCTGGGCAAATCTCGAGACCCTTTCCTCCCTTTTAGATCAGATAGGGTGAGAGTTCCATGAATCCGAGACAGGTAGGGACAATGGCCAAAGTCAATAGGAAGCAGATACGAAAGATGAGACTTCTTGTTCCCATGGAGATTTATGGGGATTATACTTCTCAAGAAGAAAGTGAGGAAGGCAGATAGAATAGGGGGATCGCTGGACCCCTCCTATAGGACCCACCTTGCTGGAGCAGTCACTGCCCTGATACCACCCTTTCACCAGTAATCCCCACCCCAGGTTAGGCAGCCACTGGAGGAAATTCCAGGCAAAATGAACTAATACAAGGAAGTTATGGGGTACAAAAAACCCATTGGTTTAAGCTGGTTACTAGTACCCTCACAGTTAAGGTTACAACGACCTCCATTTCACCTATGCCTCATTACACCATCATTATCATACATATACCCAGAAGTTCATTAATATCATTATAATAGACTGAATTCTGGGAAGGAACATGTGTAGTTAGAGAAAGTGTGGAATGACCCCCTGTCAACCAAAAATGTCAATCAAAAGATCCCATACTCAGAAAGGGGCAGCTCCTGTAAGGAAAAGGGGAATATAAACTGTCAAGCTCGTTAGTCGGGCCCTTGAACCGCTCTCTGGCTAGGGCCCACTCCTATCTCTTTGGAGTGTATTTTCTATTTCTAATAAACGACTTTTTCACCACTTTATTACCACGTCTTGCTCAATTCTCTGTTTGGGACACAAAGAACTTGGACATTGTTTACAGAAGGCCTATTCTCCAGTAACAACTTAAGATGAGCTCTTACTGATGAGAAGGAGCTAGTCTGACAATCTGGAGAAAGAACTTCAAAGCAAGTCAACCATAGTGAAGAGGAACTTGTGTGAGAAATAAAAAAATGTCCCAAACTTCAAATTGAAATAGTGGTAGAGCTTCACAAAAGAAGACACATGCGTATGAAAGCATGCTCACCATCATTAGCAGTCAGGCAAATGCAAATTAAGGCCACATTAAGATATCACTGCAATTGCACTGGAGTACCAGTTTCCAAGCAGTGGTACTTATACCCCTGAGTCTATACGAAAAATAATCAGTAATGGCGAAAAACAAGTAAAGTTAAAAAATGCCAAATGTTAGTTATGGAACAATAAATGTTAAGTTTGAATCACTGTTAATAGAGAAACTTCAAAATTAGATCACATTGGTGAATGATGATTGGCGAGGGCGTGGCTATGAACCCCTCCCCCAAACGGCTCTTCTACCAATCATTATGCAGTTTCAGAACAATCCATTTGTGATATTTCTAGAACTTCCCCAAACATATAAATGCATCTGTGGCCAGACTGTTTGATCAATTTAGTTATTGATTGAGTAAAAATAACTGTTGTCTTTAATTGTGATTCTTTTGAAGTAGTTCTTTTATTTAATATTTAAATACTCGATCATCATTATCAGTATTTAACCTCATTACGAATATTATGAAATTAAATCCGTGGCTTGTACTTTTAGTGTAGTAATTTTTCCTTTCTAACTTATTACCTCATTTCCACTATTTTCCATTAAGAGAGGCACTGAACGAAAGTGTCAGTATTTAAAAATGGCTGTTTTAAAAACAAGGGGTACAATTTATAGAAATGTACTTAAAAAGGGTGCACAAGTGGGAGAGGGTGGGGAACCACTGCACCAGAGTAACGTAGATAAAAGTGTCTGACAGTATCAAGTGCTGGCAAGGATATGGAAGAAATAAAAACCTCATGTACGGGAATGTAAAATGGTATAACCACTTTGAAAAACAATTCAGCAGTTTTCTTGTAAAGTTAAACATATATTTATCACACAATTATGTGTATGTGTATTTCAGAGAAATAAAAATGTATGTCCACATAAAGATTGCACACAAATGTTCATATTACCTTTATTTATAGTACCAAACACTGGAAATAGCCCATATCCAAGAACAGGTGAGTGGGTCAACTAATATGATATATTTGTACAGTGGAATATATCTCAGCAATCAAAGGAACAAAATACTGGTGAGTGCAACAACACAGATAAACCTCAAACATTATGCTGAACCAAATAAGCTGGACAGCAAAGACTAGATACTATATAATTCCATTTATCTGTAACTCTAGAACAGGTCAAACTAATGCATAGTGACAGGAAGCAGGCCAGCAGCTGCCCAGGGGCCGAAGTCATGGTGGGATTAGGGAATCAACTGTGAAGGGCATGAGGAAACTTTTTGAAGTGATGAAAATATTCTGTATTGTGATTGTAGTGGTGGTTACAGTGGTGTATTTGTTAAAATTCACCAAACTTACATTTAATATAGGTGCATTTTATTGTATGTTAATTATAGTTCAATAAAGTTGGTATGTTTAAAACTGCTGGAAGAAACTACGTATTATATGTGCTAAAAGGATTCAGGGTTTAGGATGAGGGAAAAACTTAGCATGCTGCAATACCCACAGAGGGCTTCCTGGAATGAGGATTTTGAAGAGGAAAGAGGCCAGCCCAGGGAGAGGAAACCACAGGATCAAAAAGCACATGAGTAGGAAATTCAGACCGTGGAGAAGGCAGAAGAGGAGGGGAGATGACTATGTTTTGAAGCTAATTTTTTTGACAAAGTAATGTTGCTGAGGAGTCGGGCTTTATTATTTTCTCAACATTGTTTAGGAGCAATAAAGCACTTTTAAAAATGCACCACGATTAACTGTTGCAGCTTTTAAATAATGTTTCTCTAGCTTTTGCCTAATGGATTTTCAAGAGGTTGAATGACTGTGTCTAGTCCTTGACCTACACCGTTTAATTATCCTTATCGACCGACTCATGAAATTCTATCATGCACAGTGGTGTGTGCTATAAATGAATCTTTGTTCCATTTGTGAAACTGCGAGTTCTCTGCCTTTCCTCCTGGCTCCTGACCAAGAAGCAGGCTGCATCTTCTCTCACTGCCTGAGATTGATACCTAATAAGACAAATGACCATGAAAATGACATTGTGGTATTTTATCAGAAATCCACATCAGCCCCTCTCATAGAAGATTTTTTTTTTAATTACACACTAAAAGCAGATTTCAGAATCAGGGCCTGCCACACCAGCAGGAAGATAGACGGGTGGGGTGGGGTGATTCCTAGATATTTGGAAGAACAGGCTGCTTCTTAAAATGTGCCCCTCCCACAGTCTGGTGATCAAGAAATCTACAAGAAAAGTCCCATTCTTGTATCTTGGGGCGTTTTAAAAATAGATGATCCTTCAGGTCCTTTTGCACCTGAACATTTTAACATTCTAAATTAGAACTTGAAAACAAAATGCATGGGTTAAAAAACACCTCACATGTTAGCTGTTAAATTTGTGTGTGTGTACTTTTTCTGCATAAGCACATGAGTATATGCAGAAAAAGTACAAAAGCCTAGGTGATGGCATACTCTCTAGCTCACCTCTCCAGTTTAACCCTTTCTATCACTTTCTTTTGTCTTTGTTATAATTCTATTGGCTGTAAAAAACTGATAATATAAAGAATTCTTGTCCAGAGAAATGCAACCTATTGTGTCTGAAAATGCAATCAATTATTGCATAGGTGAATAGACAGATCCATTCTGTGGATAGATGTTTTGCATCTATTTAGAAATTCATTTCAGAATACGTTATCCCCTGTAAGTCTCTGCTCTTTAAATTGTCCTTTGCACTAGTTATAACATCTTGCTGGTTACCTCATGAATGAGTTAAACGAAATATTTGGGACAGGTATTCTTTATAGTTTATTTTACCTTTAAAAAAATTGTCTTCTGAATCTACACAATTTTGTATCTCAAAAAGAGACAGTTGAGTGAATCATTATGCTACTGTAGCTCATGATGCATTTTCACCTTTGATTCTTGCAAGGTTCACTTATTGCTTCTCTGTTTTCGTACTTTTTTTTTTATCCCCATACCTCACTCCCATTCTCTGCCCATCCCCACCCTGAAAAACTTTTGAGTGTGCATAATACATATTGTTGTCTTTGAATGTGTATGTGTGTTGGTTAATTGAGGCCAGACATAGAGATTAAAGTGCATAAATTATGCTCTTAGATTTAGAGCTCAATGATTATATATTTTACATACTGTATTTATGTGAACACCACTTTATAGGGTATTTCCAATACTCTGTACAGTTTTCTTGTATCCCTCCCCAGGTAATAACACAACTTATCACCTGCTCCTCTCCCTCAGAGGTAACTACTATTCTGCTTCTATCTCTATAGATTCATTTTTGTCTATTCTTGAACTTTTTACATGTTCTTGAACCTATCAAGCAGTATGTTCTCTCCTGCATTTGTCTTCTTTTATTCATCATTATGCCTGCCAAATTCATTCAGGCTATTGTGTGTAGGAGTAGTCTATTCGTTTTTTATTGCTGAGTAGTATTCATTTTATAAATATACCACATTTATCCATTCTCCTGTTGAAGGTGAGAACCCAGGCCATTTACTTTCATACAGTTCATTGCTGACAATAACATGATATTACTGTTCCACTGGCATCCTTAAGCATAATTTTACAATTTTTAAGAAGTTCTTGTCCAGGAAGATAAAAGTTGTAAACCACATTTTTATTAATTCCAGGAACTTCCAGAAAGAAACTCTTCAATAGAAAGTATCAAACAATAATTTACACTCCTTATCTCTTTAAACACTTTGCCTTGTCTTGCTGTGTCCATCAACCCTAAATTATTATATCATTACCTTTATCCAGTTCTAACCAAGACCCGCTCCCTTACACTGAGAGACTCACCTTAAAGCAGACTTCAGAATTTCAATAAATGTCTGGACTTTGCCCTTCCTAATCTGAGACACTCACCATGAAGACTTAGTCGAGGTAGATCTTGACTCAGCTTTGTCTTATCAGCAGGTGATTTGGGTGATAATTTAGGGGGCCAGCATTCAACAAGAGGCATTTGGCTTGTTTCTCATTATTGGTTTTTATGAATAAAGTTGCTGTGAACATTCTTATACATATTTTGTATGAGCAGATCCACTCATTTCTCTTCAGTAGACAGACAGGCATGGGGATTGTGTGCTTGTATTTTAATTTACCTCAATGGTATCATGTTACATATTTCACTGTAAAATTTTAGAGAGTCCGTGTAAAATTGAGCTTTCTAGCTTTTCTTGAAAAACAGAAAGACTTTGCAAATACCAGGTCAGTATTCTTTCATTGTCACAATTGCCTGGACTTGAATAGTGGCTATCCACCCACTGTCCTCATTTAAGTCATCTGGCTGCTCCAGTGGGAATTTCATTTGGTAACCTTTATTCCAAGCACACACCTGCAAAGTAACTCTTTAAGGTATTATTATTATTATCATTATTTTGCATTTAGGGTGTTGCAGATGCAAAGAAGAATTAAAATCTCTCCTTACTGCTGATTCAAAAGAATTCAATCTAATCCAGAGCACTTTTTATTATTAAAGAAATAGTCATTAAAGATTAATATAGGTCATCTATTATTCTAATGGGTGGAGGAATAGAGCAGAACAGAAATCAAACACACAAAGTCAATGGGGCCCACTAACACTAAGGGCTGGACAGGGCTCTGTAAGTTTGAAGAAATCTTTCCTTCCTCAGATGGGTTTCCCCATCCCCGACCTCATTCCCCCCCGCCCCAAGCCTGGAAAGAGAATGTCTATGTTTGGAAGGTATGTCTGTACTATGTGTAATAGGCCTGTTAACAAAAGGAAGTGGTATGTCTGTCTGTACCTCATCAGAGAATTGCAAAAAGGAAGCCACTCCTTCCCATCCCCCAATCACCAGTGGAGGGAAAAGCTGATTCTTTGTCTTTCTTCCTTATAAACTTGTACTGAAATAACTTAACCCTTCCATAAACAAAATTTGCCTCTACCTGCATGGTCTGATATGATGGTCTTAGGACAATTGAATAATACATAAAGTAAGAAAGGAAGGCTTGAACCACCTCATCCTCATGTCGGCTCAGCCCATCATGTGTCCCAAACCTCAGAAACACCAGCGCTGTGCACCGACAGGGTAGAATGGCCAACAGAACAAAAGGAAAGACCCAGGATTTGGGGGCAACTCTGGGAGCATGGAATCTTCTGCTTCTCCCAAAAGTTAAAAGGACACTGCCTTCTGAAAGGGGAAGGTGGGGAGACCACACATCTGAGTTGTACTTGCAATGTTTAAGAGCCAAATAAATCATACCCACCGTCACTTGTCAAAGCACTTGATGCACACCAAATGACTCCATTAGATGTCAACCATGAAGACAATTAAGTGAGAGAGCTGTTTCTATCAAGTTGATTGTTAGTCGCCCAGAACAGTTTTGGGGTTTGCCAGTAGCACTGGCAGACTTTCAAAGTGTGTCATCCTCAATCGTTCTGTCCAGAACAGGGTACTTTTATCTCTTTTCCAGGCTAGGACATGCCCCTTCGCTGCAAAACAGCAAGAATTGAGAGTCCCGAGTCTCACCTCCAATCTCTGTTCTGCCTCTCTTTCCCTGATGCCTGCAATGCTTTCCTGGGTTGCTGCTGTGTCTGCCCCATCACTTCAGCCCATCAATCAGCCTGGACTCTCATCCCCTTTAAAATTCATCAGTTTCAGCATGACAAGGTATTTCCTGAGGTTATAAACACTTAAGCATTTACATTATGCTCTGCAATTTAATGAATTCATCCAACTTGGTTTCTCTGTGGAGTCAACCTCATAACCCACGTATGGAAATGCTGGAGGAAGCTGGTTTCTAGAATAAGCCACCCCATGGGAGTTAGGAGACACAGCCTGTACCACAGCTTCTTCCGTGACTAGCTCTACGCGGTTACGAGAGTCACCACTTCTTGGAGCCTTGTTTTGTAATATTTAAGGCTAAGGGAGAGGTCCAAAACTCTACATCTGTTCAGATCTGACATTCCACGACCCCATTAATCTTTCACCACACACATTGTACAGTAATCAAATGCACGCACAGGCCAGGTCAAATAAATGAAGTGGTTAAATATGGCAGCGAGGACATGACGGTGTTCTTGAGAAAGTAGGATTTGAACACATACTTCCATAATCTCCATTACATTCCCCATTCTCAGACATGGACGACCGATGGCTTTCCCCATCTTGTATAAAATGCTAAGTAACCACAGCCCCTGGCCCCAGCACCTGTCTTCCAATCATAGTGCCATGCTCAAGCCCCTCCATTAGAGAAACCCTGGGGCCTCAGCTAGCCAAGAGTAAGTATTGAGAATGGTCAGAACAGGGCAAACTGAAGAACACGTACTCCATCTGTAGTATGTGGCCTGTTGGTATTCCAACTGGAGCTAGGGTAACTTTACCAACTCTGTGTGCCCATTTTCCAGCTCTACATACTTTACTGCTAGTGTTTCACCCCTGTGACCTTCAAAGTCTTGTTCTTGAGCCCTAGAGTTAATCCCTGATAAAGACAGGAGAAATGCCTATAGATGACACTCATCCCTCTTCCTGACCATGCATAACCAATGGAGTAGGGGCATAAAAGCCTACCTCCATTATATCTATGCAGATGAACTCTGAGGTATCAGTTATGCTCTAGTGATTCCTGTGGGTCAAGTTGAGTCTGAATGTCCCTGAAATCATATTCTGGTTTGGCTTCTTCCCATGCTTTATTCTGCTTCCCAGGTACCTTTATCAGTTTCTGTGGGAAGCACTTATTAATAAATCACTTCCAAGCAAATCCTTGGCTCAGGCTGCTTCTGAGAAAACCCAACCTACAATACTATCTAAATGCATTCACATGCACCCTTTTAAACATTTATTGTTCTGTCAAACAAAACATATCAGAGAAATAAACTTAGCCACTAAACCTCCAGTTTGCAATCTCTGCCTTAGTCTAAGACAAAGTTTTATTTCTAGTCTAGTAAAGAAAGCAGAGACTTGAAGAGGGTGCTAAAGAATTTGCAAAGATGTTGAGAGACTCCAGAGGCCTGTATATCGAATGTCTCTGGCTATTACAAGCTCTTAGGTTTCTTAATGGATTTAGTTCTTTCTGCTCTATATATCAACACCTGCTGTGAAGATCAGAGGACATAAAGAGGACTAATTCTTGGGCTGGTTTATGATGCAAGGTAGAAACCACTTACTCTTTTCATATTTTAAAGACTCTATAGTGTTCTTGGTACTAATAATGCCTAACATTTGTTTAGTGTAATGTAGTCTTCAAAGTGCTCTTCAATACATGACCTTATGCAATCCTTACACTATCTCTGTAATGGATAGGAAGGAAGTCATAATGTAATGTAATGTAATGCAGGAAGTCCAGAGAGCTGTCCTGTCAGCCCTGAGAAAGGCAGATAAATAACAAACTGGGCAAAGACTGAGCCAAACCAGGCCCAGAGAGGTCTGGTGATGGGCAATAGGTAAAAGCAAGCAGTGGAATCCACAGTTGGTAAGGAGGCAGAGAGTACTTAGCAGGCTAGGGTCAGGCAGCTCCCACATCAGGTCCTGGGGATTCCATCCCAGACATTGGTTCTAAAGAATTAGCTATACTTGACAGGGACAACACCTTGAGAGGGCAAGAGGTGAGGTTGGAATAATGACTTAGTCCTGGAAACTGAAGGCCAAGGCAAAGCAGATCAACAAGTCTGAGCTGCAGACCTGACAGGTTGTTGATCTGGACTTGTATATTTTCCTATTTGCTTGTCAGTTTGATCCTACCCAGAACCTGAGGTCAGCAGTAAGACTGGGGAGCACAGTATTTAAAAGTATATATTCCTACAGCTAGTCTTCCTGGGTTCAAATCCTGGTTCTTCCCCTTACTAATGACAGAATTTTGGACACATTACTTTCTGTGCATTTAGTTTCCCCACCTGAAAAATGGAGTCAGTAATAGTAGATACTTCGTAAGGTTATTAGGAAGATTGAGTTACTATGTGCAAAGTGGGTAGAGGAATGGCTCATGTATAATAAACATTATGTAAGTGTAACTGTTAATTCAGCATGGAGACTGCAACTAGTATGGGGAAGGGGCTTTGTGGCCAGAAAACCACGCACGTTATTACCAATGGAGAGCTAGGAAAAAAGCTTAAGGACAGAATTAATATCGTATCTTACTGAAGGCTATTAGACAGCTTCAGAAAGGGATTGCGGACACTGCGGTAAAAAATTACTGTCAGAATTGGGTAGTTTCATTTTTCTCTGCGGCCTTGAATCCTCACTATGCTGAGAGCACATTCCCATCATTGCAAGTCTTTAAAAGGTCAGGAACTTGGAAATAAGTCTGCCCTTTGTTAGGCCTTGCTCTTTATTTGTTCTGTGCAAACACTGAGAATTTGAATTCTATTAATATTAATACCAGGAGTCCTACAAACAGGGATGTTTTCTGTAACTTGTCCTGAGTCCTACAACCTCCTACCTGAATTAGATCTGCATCCCAGTCAGGGGAAAGGATGGAACTGTGATTTGAAATGTTTGCCTTTTTCAATGGGAAATGATGGAGATAGCTTTTGTCATGCCAAAGTGGATTCAGAGAAGTGAAAAGAGTTAGCTAAATTATTATTGTATATATAGGCAGAAATTAATTATGAAAGCTTTTGGTCACTAGCTTTCATTTGGGAGGAAGAAAAGAAAGCCTTCTCATGGCTTTAGCTTTATAAGACCGGTGGGAAGAAATGTAACAGTGACAGGGATACTCCAACATCTGGGACTAGCAGGGCATTGTAGGACCACACACAGGATGAGGAATTGGCATCCACTCAGCACTGATTTTTGGAGCTCATGACATGTGATGAATATGCTAATCACATTTATCCCACACATAATTTTTCCTACCACAGACATATTTTAAATGCTAACATCACGAGCTATCTGAAGGAGAATTCGTTAACAGTTCAGTTTTTCTATTATAAGTGATATTTCAAGAGAAAGATATGCATAGAGTTGAATTAAAGTATGAATTTTCAAAGAGTTCTGGGAGTTTTATTTCTGTAGATATTTAGTGCATCTTCAAAATGAGCAACAATCGCTATGATGGTTTTAGTACAACTCCCCTAAAAGTTTTTATTTTTTTCCCAGTCTAGGCTCTGGCTAGCACTGGAGTGGCAGAGAGCTAAATGAAAGGTAGCAAACTCATTTACTGAAACCATTTTCTAAGTCTAAAAGATAATGATAGTGACAGCCCAGCATAGGAAAAGGGTTTGAAGATAACCTAAAAACTAATCTGTGCACCTACTGAGACTCATAGGATACCTATGATTTGAAGATGGGCCAGTCAGCCCTGATCCTCAGTAAACAAAAGTTTGAGAGGGTCTGCTGCACCAAAGTCATGACATTAGGTGTGGTAGGAGATCCAAAATAAACAGAAGTCATGCTGCTATTCCTGATAATGTTGTAGCCCATTGGAGAGAGAAGAAATACAAACATGCTTGAATATGGGATAAAACTAGAGAATGATGGTCACAGAGTGTTGATTAGTACTCTCTCTGTTGCAACAGGGACAACCACTTGAACAATAGAGGAGGGAATTTGGGCTCATGTACCTGGAAAGTCCAAAGGTCAGGTGGCTATAGCTGGTTTGATTCGTCAGCTGTGCCATGTCATCAAGGTCCTAATTTCTTCTGGCTTCTCTCCATTCTTCCTCCCTTAGGTTGGCTTCTCTAATAACCCCGACGTGGTTGCCACAGTTCCAGGCTTCACATTTGAACACCACTCTGACCTTTACGAAGAAAGAAAACATTTCCCAGAGATTCAAGCAAGAGTCCTGAAATTCACTCTGATTATCATCTTATTTCCCATGACCACCTGAGTGATGGATGCGTTTGTTAACAGAAGGCAATTCCAAATCTACCCCTAGACTTAGGGGAAGAAGAAGCTTCCCTCCCCAAAATTCCTGGGCTACATGAAGGAGGGATGGATAAGCAAAGAAGATGCTAGTTACTTTTAAGATGAGCAAAGGGGAATGGACATTATGTAAGCAACCACTTATGTCCACTCAGAAATAGCTGAAATCTTCTAGAATCGGTTCTAACACTTCCCAGTATGGTGGTAGTCATTTTGTTGAGCCTAAATCACTTGTTACAATTTAAGCTAACTTATTTTTTTTTCTTTTTTTCTTTTTTTCAGAACAGAGTTGGAAAGACATGAACTCCCTTTGTCCCCCATAACACCCCTTCATGTTTTTGGAGAGGCCTACTAGAGAATGCCTCCAATTGTCACATATTCATTTCAAATAATTTGAATTCCTTTTATTTCTTAAAATTTGCTGAGAATTACGGACTTCTCTACTTCAGGACTTTGATTTCTCCTCTCTGCATGTTCTTCAGTGTTTCAGATGTCTTCCTGAAGTAGGATAACAATCTTAGAGGGGCCCAGTTCTTTCTATAGCTACCATTTGTTGAGAGCCTATTATGTGACCGTAGAGTCTATGTGGTTTTTATACCTTAGCTAATTTAATGCTCACAACAATGCAATGAGATAGGTGACATTATCCACATTTTAAAGATCAGGAAACTTAAGTTCAAAGAGGTTAAATAACTTAACCTAAAGCATGACACAGCAGAGACTGGGTTAGAACCCAGGATTTCTGATTTCAAGGCCCATTTTCTGTCCATTTAGCCAAACTGCATCTAAAAGACTAATTAATAGTCTAGTGTGAGTAATGCTGAGTACAACTAGTAAATAAAAATCATTCCTGTACATTGTCTAATATAAGGAAATAATAAATATCAGTCCTGTGGCCTGCTGTCACTTAAAAATTATTCCAAGGTTAATATATTAAAACGATTCTTTTTCAGTATTCAGATTGTATTTCCACACCTTCCCTCCCCCACCCCCAGATCATTTCCTCTAAAGCCAGGTTTATGAAGTGATGTGGGTCAAATGCATTATAATATAGAAGTGATTCATAGTTTGTATATTCTAATAACATTTTTATAATGCTACTTCAAGCCTTGTTAATTAACTGATTTTTTAGACAAGTCTACTTAGATTTCAAAATATAAGAACATTAATACCTTTTACTTTCATTGTCAGTAGAAATTCATTCACTAAAGCAGTTATTAGAAAGAGTTAAAAAGAAAAAAAATGCAAACAATTATGTAATGTTGAATTTAAGGGATAAAGGGCCTCAATTAAAGTTATGCCAAAAAAAGTAAGTAGGCTGCACATCATCATCAGAAGGAACTGGAGCAAGAAAAATGAAAAAAATCTGGTCAGGAAAAGAGAAGCATCATGGTGCTGTCACCCTACATTAGCACAGAATTATCCTCTTGGTGATATTCTTTTTCTTCTCTCTTGGGTCGAATGCTGCTCTTCACACATTTGCTTGTGACAATCTCAACCTGGTGGGTCTTTTAACAAAGCATTACATTTTCAAATGTCTTTTTGATCCTTTTTTTTCTAAAACCATCAATAGACTGTATGGTATGTAGGAGTCTGACTGGGTTATGTGACATTGAGAACCTCTGGCCTTGGTACACCTTTTAGAAGGACAAGAAGCTTATCCTATATTATATGAAGAGACCCAGTTAATTAAACCCAAATATTATAATCTATGAAAATATTTTCAATTACTAAAATAAAGTTTTAAATGTTTCTATTCACTCTAACACATGTTTCTGATCCACTGTATATTTATTTATTATATAAACATTATAATAAGCTATGTTTATAATATAACCATTATGTTTATAACATAATAATTATACAAAACATTATCCCCCTTTTGTTAAGCTAAATACACATGTATTTCCAATAGTCTACCAAATCAACTATTTTTCTTTTTTTTGGTCCCTTTCTCATGTTTATATGTTGATAAAATTTAAAATTTGTTCTAATTTTAATACAAATACAAATTTGTATATTGCTTTATTCATTTAACATTGGATGATATGTATATATTTCCATGTGAGCTTGTCTTTTCAATGATTTCATGATATTCAATTGTGATAATGTCTTGTGACTTATACAACCATTTTCCTATTGTTGGACATATAAATTGTTTTCAATTTTCCTGACTACAAATGAAGCTATCGTGAATTCCATATTAACAAAACTTCCTTTTTGTTTTGATATTCTCATAAGACAAATTTCCCAATATTTCCCCATAATTTTTTTAAATTCTGAGACTTATTACTAAAAAGGCTTCAAGATTACCATAATAATTTTAATTTTATGTCCATTGTCTTGGAACAAAATTATAGCCAGCCTGTTTTCATACATCCTTTTAGTAGTTTTGAAAGAGTGCAATGAAACTTGGAATGTACATATAAAAATATAACACAAGCCATATGTATAATTTAAATATTTCCAGTAGCCACCTTAAAAACCCACAAAGAAACATGTGAAATTAATTTTTAAACTATACTGTATTTAATTCCATATATCCAAAAATTATTATTTCAACATATAAGAAACATGGAATATTATTAATGAGACAGTATACATTTTCTTCTGTCTTTGAAATCTATTGAATATTTTACACTTACAGTATATCTCAACTCAGATGCCAAATTTTCATCAAAAATGCTTGATCTGTATTTATATCACATAATTTATAGTTTAAAAAGCTAGATTAACATACTCAGATTATTCAAAACTTCAACATTTTCCAATAATTTAATCAAGTATCAGTTTTTAAATTTAAGTTAATGAATATTAAATAAAATTTAAAATTTAGTTCCTCAGTTATGCTAGACATATTTTAAGCAATCAATAGTCACGTGTGGTTATTATAATTAACAGTACAAGGTAGATAGAGATCTTATAACTAATTTTTCTGAGTAAGGTCTACAATGCACAGAACCATCAATTACCTTAACATTTTTTTTTTTTTTTGGAAAAAAAACACTTCTATTTCTCAGTAAGAAAAATCATTCAATAATTATTCCTATTCATCTGGTCAAAGCGGCATATGGGGATCCAGTAGATAAAGTACCAAATTCTTCTTAAAGACTTGAATAGATGGATACTAAAACAAGATTTTTTGTGAATAAAATGTACCCACATGAAAAGAGAATGAGCTCTTTTAGAAGCTTTCTCTGAGGGAGGTGGAAAAATCCAATTAACTGTTTCCATAGCACCAACTGGCTCTTTGGAGCCAAAGGAAATAACACCTCCCAGGAGTGAACATTCACTGCACTTCCAGTGAGAAATGCAGTCCACCTGATGCCCTAAGAGATCAGGCTACCTGTTAAACAATATTGATGGTAATTAAGATGACAAATAACAACAAGTCATAAGGACATGAATTCTCACCCTGTGGCTCTTTTTAAATCTTTATTTAATTTGTCTATGTGCTTTTGGTACTAATGAGATTTTTTTTTTAAATCTGTTTCAAGTTCAGGCTTACTTCCTGTCCTAGGAGTGGGGCATTTCAAGATAGATAATTCTAAAAAATAATAATGAGACCTTCTATTTTATTTTGAACATTTTCATTTTTGAATGCTTGGTATACACTAGAACAGACACTATTATGAGCATTTCATAATATATCTAAAGTGCTTAATATAACCACTGGATGAAGTGGAGGTTAAGTATTAATAACTTGTTCAAATTCATAACACAGTTATGATCTTAATAGATATTATTTTAGATGAGAAATTTGTTATCGAATACTACATATTTTTTTCTAAATGACTTTATTCCACAAGCACTCTACTCATCCTTCCTTCCTTCCTTCCTTCCTTCCTAATTTTGTGTCTTCCTTCTCTACTTTCACTATTCACTCCATCACAATCTGGTCTCTACTGTCCAAACTATTCTGTTTTTTTTTTAACATAAAAATATTTTTTTATTGTTAGACTTATTGGGGTGACATTGATTATCAAGAGTTACATGGGGTCCAGGTGTACAATTCTACAGTTCATTGTCTATTTGTTGCATTATATGTTCACAACCCAGTGTGAGTTCTCTTTCCATTACCGTGTATTTGGCTCTGGGTTACTAGGGCCCTCCTCTCCTGGATTTCTCATTTTCTCCACACTCCTATATCTTTTTTAATCACCTTTGCTGTGCTTCTTTCTTCCAACGGCCCCTTAAAGGTAGGTGTTGCATATGTCCACCCTCATATATATATATTTCGTGAACTCATCCTAGAAAAAGTGCTACACAGTGGAAGTGCTATATATCACTATGGTCACCTTCGAAGTACTCCCCTTGGGAAGCTATGCACCAATGCCAGTGCCTAGTCCACCCTTCAAAGCAATTTTGGAACTCTTTTTCTGGAATGATGTTTAAAGTTGTTGTTGTACCCAAAAATCTGACAATTAAGTTCATGAAATTGCCCCCATGTGCTTCCATTGGCAGCACTATACAAACAATTTGGTGAAGTGTCATAACCTGGCCAAGGGTATGCCAAAAAATATATATATATATACATTTTAAGAGATGTTATCTATGTATTACTTTTTGGAGTTGAATTAAATTACAGTAGCAATGTGTAGTATGACGTCTGCTCAAAAGATGGCTTTAATCAAATGAATGCTAACATTACTATGCGACAGGCAGGACAGTCAAAGAAAATGGCGAAAGCACAGTTGATTGAGGAGCGCAAGAACATTTTGAAGTGGTATTTGAAATACAAGAACATTGTGAAAATACAACAATAAGTATGGGAGACCTTAAAGGATGTGGTGTACCATGGAAAACTGGCTACACTGGAGGTATTTTGGGAAGAAATTGAAATGGCATGTGCAGCAATACAAGTGGACACTTTGGCCAATGTTGCTCAAGCAGGAGTTCGCAGTAATCAGAAGTGTCTGGACACTTATGGTAACCATTTTGAGCACCTCTTGTAATTGTAAAAGTCAAACATGACTTGTATTCATTCTTTTGTTATTGATATATATTATTACAATTTTAATATAGTTTTTTCCTTTCTTAGAATGTGTATACATTTTTTTCTGGGCACCATGTGTGTTTATACACAAAGGAAAGGAGGAGGCAGCTCCTTGACAGGGCCTGGGCTTAAAGTCACAGCCTGTGACAGCACAGGATTGCAAAGAGTCCAAGAACCCACTAAGACACAGGCTTGTGAACCTATCAGGTCATTTTAGGCTCAGATCTCCAGTGGCTCATCTATTAAATGGAAGTGATACCAACCTAGGTAAGGGTATCAGGAGATTTAAAGCACTTAGAACCAAGTAAATGTAGCCATCCTTGGAGTCAAAGGTGGGGCAGAATTCTTCCCTTAGATTAAAGACCTGCCGGTTGAAACTCAATCACGCTCATCAGGCCTGAGCATCCCAAGGGGAGAGGGAGATGTCCCTGGCATCTTTCCTAACTTAGTCTTCATAATGACATGGCAAAGAAGGTGTCTACTAACATCAGGCAACTGGATAACAGAGATTGTTCTATAGTGTGACACAGCTCATTACCCCATTAGAGTTCTAGAGGGTTTGGAAAATAGCCCAGTTAAACATTGAAAAAAGCTCACAAAAACTTGCAAAAACCTCATATAAACTGCCAGTTGCAGGGGTCCACCCCAGACCAACTGAATCAGAATCGCTGGTAGTGATGCTGAGGTTTAGGTGGTTTTAAAATGTGTTTCAGGTGACTATAATGAGCAACCAGGGTCGAGAATCAGTGCCCTAACCCTTGTCCCTAACATTACAAAGGTGACTTTGTTTCTCTCCTAAAAGGATTTAGAATCAAACATGCCCTTTCCAGAGGTTCGGGTTGTATTTTTCTTTCCTGGTTGCCTGAGGAGGCTTTTAAAGACGGATTCTGCTACTTCTAATGCAACATGAAAAACTCTGAAACTAAGTGAACAGCTGTCTGAGAATTAATGACTGGAGACCAGCGCTTTCCCAGGATGAATGAAAATGGAAGTCCCTAAGCCCCCTGCAACCTTACCTCCCTTTCCAAACTGTTTTCTGCCTGTCCCAGGAGAGCCCAGCCTCCACACCCCTTCCTGCTTTCCCCCTTTCCCCATTCTGCCATCCGGAGGCAGATGACCCAGGATGAAGGCTGCAGGTACATCGCAGAGCAGTGCCAAGTGCCTCCACAGCTGCTCCAAGTTCATAATGGTACACTAAACCAAAACTAACTCAGTGGTCAGCATTGGAGGATGCTAGGGAAAAATCATTATTTTAAAAATAATGAGGAAAAGAATCAAGCATTTTCCTGTCTTTTTAATGTAAGTTCTACCTTAGGGCTACTAAGTAGTTGATGAAAGGAAGTTTCTCTTTATATAGAGTATTCTAATTAATCAAAAAAGAAAGACAGAGCCAATCAAAATGTTACCATTTTTTTACACTTCAAAGAATTGATTGGTCCTCGTGATTGATTATCAATGGCTAACATCACTAAAAGAAAACCAGCTATTTTATGCTTCCTGATGGAAAAACAAACCATTTCCTATGAAATACTCTTGCTGAAATGAATTTGAATCTGGATCTGACTACCATTGTATAAGAAATACAAAATAACATGTTTAACAGGAAGAAGCTAGAATGACCCATGTCATAATGGATAGAGTTGAAGTCATCAGTATAAATTTGTGTTTAACTTAATTTAGATACAGATGGTTACATATAAAAGTATTTATAGGCATTGTGTATATACAAGGCTTAGTGTACATCTATATTTCCTTGCTCTATCACCTGAGAGAACCGAAAAGCAATGATACCCCAGGAGCAATAAGCACACCTAGTGCCCAGATCTTGATTTCTAATACCATTTTTCCAGTAAAAGGAGCCAAGACTTCTTGAAGAAGTGGCTGATCCAAGCACTGGGGCAGAAAATACACATGGTGGATGCATGATGAGCCTGGAGCATCTTGAGATGCCAGAAAGGAAGGAAGTACACCAAAAACAATATTTTTAATGAATAGGAAAAGAAAACATTGATGGGAGCATGTCAAGGGGACAGAGGCAAAGCAGCCAGTTGAAAGAGTTCCTAGTGGCCAAAGCTGAAACAATTTGAGCAACAAAACCAGTATTGGATTATAACACAAAGTCTGCAATAAATATCCACAGGTTTATACTGATACAAATAGTGAAAAAGTAAATAAATGGGTGAGCAGAGACAAATCTCCCCTGCAGAAGAATTTGAAATCGTGCAGATACTCTGCCCTCAAGGAGATGGAGCATGGCTGCTCACTCCTTAAGTGTGGGCTGTGAATACTGACCTCCTTCCAAAGAGGACAGTAGGGAAAGAAGTGTGTGTGTTGGGGGAGGGGCACAATATGTCACTTTGTGGGGCAACTTAACAAACATTACCTTAGCCAGGTGACCGAGGTCAACATCAACAATGATAAGTCACGTTGATGTGTGCCCCGATGTGATACGATGAATACAGTCCTTTAACGTCAGTGGTTTTCTCCCCCAAAATGACATGGCCCCAGTCTAATCATGAAAAAGGCGTTAAAGAAATCCCACTGGAGGGACATTCTACAAAATACCTGACCAGCAGGCCTCAGAGCTGTATGATGAATACAAGGAAAGCATGAGAAACTGTCACAACAAAGAAGACCCTACAGAGGCATGGCTCCTAAATGTAATGTGGGATCGTGAATCAGAGAAAGGATGTTAGATAAAAGCTAAGGAAATCAGAATGAAGTGTGGACTTTGATTAATAGTAAAGTATCAGTTTTGGTCCATTATTGTAACAACATACCATAGTAATAATATAATTATCGGGGAAACTGGGTGGACTGTATGGGAACTGTACTTTGGTGTTTTTCTGTAAATCTAACAGTTCTAAAAAATAGTTTATTTGTAAAAAATCAGAAGGATGTAATCAGTAAAATCTAGGCTGAAGGAAACTTTGTAAGACAAAAGACCTGGTTTCTTCAACAAGGGGAAAAACAGATGGAGGCAGAATCGATACATTAATACAGGTTGAGGACACATACCGTTCGAAGTCATTGGGTTTTATTTGTCTCCTAATTTGAAGAAACAAACTTAAAAAGTAAGACAGTGATGGAAATGTGAATACTAACTGGATATTTGATACATAGGAATTGCTGATCATTTTTAAAGTATGATATTATTTTACTTTTTAAAGAAAAGTTTCTCTTTTGGAGACATAAGCTGAAATATTTACGGATGATATGATAAAAATAATCCCATCAGGGGTAATGGGTGAGAGTCTAAATAAAATAAGATTGGCCATGGACTGATCATTTTTGAAGCTGAGTGACGGGTCTATATAACAAGGGCTTGTTATATTATTCTCATTACTTTTGTATAGTTTGATTTTTTTCATAGTAGAAAGTTGAAAGTAAAAAGTCTTTGACTTCTCATGAAGTTAAAGGCAAAGCTTATAATTTACATTTGAATAAATGTTTGCATTTCACAAAACCTTTTACAGCCAGGATCCCTTTTGGTCCAGGAGAGGGAGAGAGGTTGGAGTCTAATACCACTTTTGGGGTGGAAGGAAGACTGCGACCAACATCTACCATCCCCAGGAAATTTAAAATCATTCCCTTGTATTCTCCTAAAATTTTGAGGAGTTGCCAATGAGAGCCACGGTTGAGAAGCACTAACTCTGAAGAACGTACAGTGGGTGGGGGGCCCAGGGAGGAGGTGCCCCCAGCAGAAAGCTGCCAGCTAGAGTTGGTTGGCCTTAATCCGGCAGGACTTACTCGAATGGTTAGCTGCTGCTGTTCCTATTTTTTAGCATTCACATACCTGAAATCACAATCAGCAACCTTAAAGCAGGTGGCATTCTACATAAGCAAGCCCTGTTCTTGGTTGTTTGCAGGTTCAGCATCAAAAATATCCACAGCTGTGTTGTCTGGAGCTCATTAGGTGGACCCATTTCACTAAGGACAACATTTCAGACACCTCCAGCTTCATGCCTGCACTTCTTTACCTGAATATCCTAGAAGCACCTCAAACCCAACACACCCAGGAATGAACTCAGTGTTTCTCCACTCCCACCCATCCGCATCTCCTGTATCCCCAGCTCTGTGCATGGCCCACCTGCTGCCCAGTCACCCATGCCTGAACCTTGGTGTCCTCACAGCCAACTTTCACCCCAATCCAGTCTTCACTTCTCAGTTCCCTCTCATCATCTCTGCTCTCAATGCTCTGACTTCATCAGATGAAGACTCGGGCTTCATCTCTTCTCACCTCAACTACAACCTCCTAAATGCCTCCCTGTCCTGCCTCCAGTCTCACCCTATTCAAACCCGAGCTCCACAGGACTCTGCGATCCAGCTAAAAGCCATGCTCTCTCGATACCTCTTCAGGGGCTGCCCCTTTGTACCGGATACAGTACAGCAAATTCAACAGCTCAGATGTGAGCTTGGCTTCCTGTATTTGTGATTTAGTGCTGAAACATATTGCAAAATATAGTGGCTTAATACAACAATAAACACAGTGTCTGTGTTTTCACAGTGTCTGTGGATCAGGAATGATTTCACAGTGTCTGTGGATCAGGAATTGGGCTGTTCTGGCTCAGGTTTTCCCGGGGGTTTTAGTCCAGATGTCAGCCAAAGCCACAGTTGAATGACGGCTTCACTGGGGCTGAGGAGTTTGCTTCCGAGGTGGTATGGCTCGAAGTTGGTGCTGAATGCAGGTCACATAGATCTCACCATAGGAGTGCTTGAGTGTGCTCAAGACATGGTAGCCAGCTTCCTTCAGAGTGAGTGATCCAAGAGAAAACAGGATAGAAGTGTCTTTCATGACCTGGTCTCAGAAGGCGTACACCAGCACTTGCACAGTGATGTACCGGTCACACAGGCCACCCCTGATGCAATGTGAGAAGGAACTAGAGAGTAGGAATAGCACAGTAAGGCTCACTGGGGGCCATCTTGGAGGATGGCCACCCTACCATCCTCTCAAACTTGATATAATCACTAACACTTCATGTACCACCAACACAGAAATACTCAGATTCCCAGATGCTGCAAGGCTGTGTCCTTTGTCCTCCAATTTTGTGTTCTTCATGCCTGAAGAGTTTTTCCTCTTATATGCCT
>PVJL010013464.1:0-32182 GCA_004026885.1 Lyroderma lyra
ATTTCAGATAGAGCAATGCATATAATATTAAAAAGTAAAATTTTGATAATGGTTGAAGAAAATAGAAGTGAATATTTTAGAATATTTGATAGAGGACAACTTTTCTATACATGACACAAATAAATGTTTGACAGTTATCTGCAAAAACATTAAATGTTTCTGTGAAAAACGTAAGTCCATTAAAAAAGAGAAACATTTGAAAATAAAAAGATGTTTGACAAACTGGAAAATACATTAGATATACATTTACACACACACACACACACACACACACACACACACACACACAACTTACAATTCAGTAAGAGGACACCTACTCTTCCTAAGGCAGGTGGTCCTGGTAATCCATTATTCAGTTGTCTCTCTTCCCTCTCATTTCTTCTTTGTCAACGTAGTCAAGTTCCCACTAGAGAGGCTGAAATGTCCCCAGAAGAAACATGTTTTGAAGTGTCCCACTTCCTAAAAGTAGGCCAAGAGCATGTGATTCAGTCACTGTGAATGAGATCTAAGAAAAGATTTGTTGCGTGTTCTAGGTTTTGCTTTTCCCTTTAATTAAAAGAGGTTCAGAATAAGAAACAAGCCCCTTTTTAAACTAGATATTGCTATGTCTACCTAGCAGCAGCATTTTTCTACTTTTCAGAGATAAGCCAAAAGTTTCAACCCTAAAAACCAAGTTCGTGTGCTAAGGAATTCAACTCTATATGTAAATTGAGAACTAATTAATAATGCCAAAAGTTAACAAACTTTCATAATTTATCATTTTTAAAAATTTCTTATTTATCTTTCTTTTCTAATTTAGACGCTTAGATTACATCTGTCAATAATCTTCAAAGTTTGGGTTTATTTTGTTTTAAATCATGAACCTGTCAAATACTTGAATTAACTATCATTCAGAAGGCTCAGCAAATGAGTCTAATATTTGTAGATCTGCTACCAACCTGCTCATACAGAGACCCCATAAAAACTGAAATTATCTTCTGGAAGACAGACCTTTTGTAATACAAGCTTTTCCTTCTAGGTGAGAGTTCTAGGAACCCATCTGCATCAGTGTACCAACTGTCATTGTTGTGAAAGGCTGCGTTTGGTTTCAAAGAATATTTTTGGAGACTCTTTGAATGCATTTTCCTATTTCATGATGGGTGATTTACACAAATATTGTCTGACATGTCAACACACTTCCCCACATTGCACTGAATGTGCAGCATCACCCCCAAGATCCACTCTTCCTATTCACCTAATCTCACCCCACGATACATTTTTTTTTATTTTCCCAGATGAAAAATAAAACATTTTGCCAATGTGGAAGAGGTAAAACAAAAAAAATGGCAGAAGCAGTAAAAGGCATAAAAATCGACAAGTTCAAAAACTGTTTTGAGCAGTGGAAAAAGCGTCTTCATATATTTATTGCATCAAATGGAGAGTACTTTGAAAGTGACTGAAGTTAAACATGTAAAAATAAATACACAATTCATTATAAATAAATACTGGGGTTTTTTTTGGTCCTCATGTACTTTGTGTATAGTTGATAGTCTTTGCATTTTCTAATATCCAAACCACCTCGTAAACAATGTTCCGGGCAACTGGAATTCCTGTCTAACAGGTTAAACGATAAAATACATATCCATCATCCTTGACAAGATTGCTGAACCTAACTCGGCACACTTTTGATTCCTGTTTTAAGCACTTAATGATCCCATTGTCTTCTTTTCTGGCCCATCTGTGTTCTGATATTCCAAATTCTCTAAAATACTGCATTACTTTGTTCTTAGGCTGCACTCTTGCACCTTTTAAACCACTCACAATATCCTTCAGAGTTGTTCTTCCATAATTGGCAAACTTCATTGTATCCTCAATGGATATCTTAGTATTCCCTCTATCTTACTGTCTTAACTGATAACTGCCTCTTCTTTATGGGCACATATCTTGTGCCCTCTCCTTTTTTTTCCCAACCAACATGATTCATGATCAAAAATTAGGCCTTGGTGTCCCCCTAAATCTCCAGTATCACCTTCAGCCCATTAATCTTCCACTCTTCTGGTAAATAACTCTAAATACTTTACCTCAGGCATTGTATTGAAGACTATGTTGCTCACAAAATGAACCCTTCAGTGTCCTGGCTTCTCAGTATTTTGACTTCTTCAACTCCAATGACTTTCTCTTTACTCCACTTTAACAATCTACTCCAATGGTTATTCCTAACACCAGGCCATCACCTCCAATTTCTTTACCTCTAAAATAAGTAACTTAAACTTCACGTTCTTTACCATGTCCTCTTAAATATTCAGCTTTTTTATTTATTTATTTTTTCAACTGATCAATGCTATCTATATCATTTTTCCATCCTTATCCATTCATTCTTTTATTTGTCAACAACTGCCTTTCTTGCCTGTCATCTAGGTTAAATTTTATGATTCATCATTTAAACAACACTCTTAAACTTCTTCTCTCTCCATTTTTATTTATCATCTTTACCTGAAAATGTCCAAAATTCAGATTAGCTTGACTGTTTAATTTTTTTCTGCTTTCACTGCATTAGCCATTAACTGCTTCTAGCTTCTTTCTTTTTTTCTCTTTCCCTCCCCGGAGGTTATTATTCAAATTTCTCAACATAATTGCCTAAAATCTTCCATTTCCTTTCCTCCAATTTACTCATTAATTCTGTCCTGCTAATATTCTGACTTCATTCTTCTATCCAAACAATACATGTTAGGACCATACATGATTCTCACCTTTCTAAATTCTTTATACAATTATAAGTAATTTACTTGAACTTTCATTAGGATGTTGTACTTTTGATTCACCCTCTTGAAATAACTCTCCTGTTTTTGTTTTTGTTCTTTTGTCATAATATGCTTTGTTTTGTTTTTCTCAGGTCACTTATCTTCTGTTTTTCTTTTGGGGGGGGGTTCATTCTTCTCCACCTATTCAATAAGCATTGACATTGACAATGGTCCATCTTAAGTAACCTTCTCTAATTCTATACTATATATTATAATGTATAGATTAAAATTTTTCTCAATATATAAATAATTCAGAAATGAGTCTCTACATTTATTTACCTTCCAAATACTAAAAAGTATATGTAACTGTTATTTGATATTTTATTTCAGATGTGATAAAGGCACCTAAAACCAAATATGGCCCAAACTAAACGAATGATTTCTACCTATCTTCAAAAAACCAAAAACAAAAATAAGCATAACACAGGTTTTTTGTTTGTTTATTTGTTTTTGTTTTTTTTTGGGGGGGGGGTTAGTGAATTATAAGCCCTCCAATTCCTGCACATTGTCAAATATTAGTTTCAACTTTCACGCAATCTACGATACCATCATTTCTCTCTGGAAATACTATTCTTGTGTTATAACCACATCCCTTCTTCTATCTTACCACCATCCCTCCCAAAACATTTTTCACATAAGTCAAATTAGATAACTTATGGTTTAAAACAATAGCTTTCTCTTATTCTAATTAAACATATTTTAAGTGGACTTTATTTATATTGTGTATCTATCTAATATTTTTTTATAGCCTCACTGTAAACCTGGCTTTCTAAAGACAGAGAGAAGTCAAGGTTGATGCAAAGATTAATCTGAGAAAATTTCAGGATGGCATTGGCATTTCTTGAGATAGAGAATGAGTATACAAGGTGTAGGGGTTATTTACTTATATTTTTGGTTGTTATTTTTGCTAAGGTAAAAATACTGAGATTTTTTAATACCTCTTAAACCTCTAAATGAAGATATTAGATAATTTGATAGAAGATTTGGAGAATTAAGAAAGAAGATGGCACTAGACATATTAATTTGAAAATTATTTTATGAAATTATTTATGAACTCAATATTAATAAAGAAGAAGCTTAAAGGCTGAACTCTCAAGCAGGAAAATGATGTTAAGTCTGAATAATGGGAATTATTTAGAAAAGAAGAAAAATAAAGACTAGTCAGTGAGATAGGAGAAAAGACAAGAGTAGATGTGTCCCAGAAGCTAACAGAAGAAAAAGTGAGTAACTGGGTCAAAAGATGTTGATTCAAGTAAGTTGAGGACTGAGTTACACAATGTAAAGGCCGTTAGTGACCTCTATTAGTGAAGTTTCAGGGGAATAATAGAGGTAATATTTGATTAAAGGGTTGAGAAGTGAAAGATGAGGAAGTGAAATCAACATATAGTGCATGTCCACAAAAGAAGATGTGTCTCACTTTGCTCATCAATCTATGTTAGTAATAATAAGATAAAGTGAGCTCTAAATAAACATTTCTTAAAGAAATGAATTAAGAATGTAAAATGAATTTAGAAGTTAAAGTAAATTTTAGAAAGTCATTATACACCAAAGTACATAAATGTATTCTGCTTTTTTATCAATGACTTAAGTCATATACTTTTAAATTTCAGTTTTCTTAACACATATAATAGTTTGTAGGTAAATAGTATCTTTTTGTTTTAATTTTGTATAAACATATAGAAAAATGTACTTCCTATTATGATTTACAGTGGTATAATTTTTAAGATATAAATGGTTTTTACCATTACCAGGATACAGAAAGGTGCATAATTCCAAAAAAACTGCAAAGTGCTATCACTTAATAGTCACATCCTTGCTTCACTTATTTCTATTGGCAACCGCTAATCTGTTCTCTATCACTATAATTGTGTCTATTTAAGAATGCCACATAATGGAAGCATTTGGGGTGTTTAAGACTGATTTCTCTTATTCAATCTTTGAGAGTCATGTGAGTTATGTGCAGGTAGAAGTTAAGAGGTCAGGAGAACATGGGTAAAACTCAAACAACGTTCTTGAATTTCAAATACCACTTCAAAATGGCCTTGTGACCCTCAAATGACAACTGTGCTTTGCCATTTTCTTTGACTGTGTTGCCTGTCAAATGGTGATGCCAACATTTATTTGATTAACCCCATCTATTGAGTGAACTTTATGCTACATAATGCTACTGTAATTCAATTCAACTTCAAAAAGTAATTTACCTTAAATGTGTATACATTTTTTGTAAACCTGGTATATTCTATTGTAAAATTTGCTTATAGGATGATATGAAGACAAATATGAGGATGAGCTTAGGATTCTTAAATTTCCAGTGATTTCCAGAAATGACTATGAGTGAAGAGGAGACATATGCTACAGTTAGAAGACATGGAAGAGGAGTAGAGAAGGAGCTCATACATTATTATTTAGGCTTTAAAAACAGGTGTGATCCAAAAAAATTTGGTATTTATTTACAAAAGATTGTTTATTTATTCTTACATGTTTAAACTTTAGTCACATTCAAAGTACCATTTGTTTGATCTAATACACCCACTGAGATGTTTTCTCAACTGCTTAAAACAGTTTTTAATCTCACTGATTTTGATGTCATTTAGTGCTTCTGCCATTATTTGTATCACCTCTTCCACATTGACAAAATGGTTCTCTTTGAGGACTGTTTTTCATCTGGAAAAAACGAAGTCACTCGGGTAATACTAGGCAAATAGGGAGGGTGGGGCACAGGAGTCATGCCATTTTTGGTCAAAAACTGCTGAATACTTAGCATGGTGCCACCAGGTGTGTTGTCATGCTGCACATTTGTATAAATCACCAATCGCGAAATGGGAAAATGTATTGAAAGAGTCTCCAGAAAAATTCACTGAAGGTGAATGCAGCCCTCCACAACAACACCAGCTGTTACACTGATGAAGATGGGTTCCTAGAACACTCATCTATCAGGGAAAGTCTTTACTAAAAGGGGCCAGCCCTCCAGGACATAATATTTCGAGTCTCCCCTTGTATTAATGTGCCTTTATTTGTACTCATTGGATCATAAGGCTTGACAAATTTATATAATCACAGTCTTTTACACCAATAGAGATATGTGATGTATAATTATATATACATCAAATATACATATATGTATGTGTAGTGTAGACACACCCATTGGGGAATTAATCAACTGTTCTTAGCTTCTCTTAAACCAATCTGAATTGGTGATAACTTAAAGTGTATTTCTTTTTCATCATCCATATAAGTTGAAGACAAACCAATCTGTTCCTATGAAGTACATTAATGGATAGTTTTAATACATGGCTAAAACACATTAAGAAAACCATATCCTTATATTCATGTGTGGCTTAAGTGCTGTTCAGGGCTGCTGTGTCTTCAGGATATATGTGCAGAGCCACTATTCATATATAATAGAAACTGAGCACGTGTATCAAGAAGATAATATAGTACCAGAGAATGTGAAAATGATAGAATATTAGGGCTTTCTTGTGGAATAGACACAAAAATGATTGAAATCATCATGGTTTAAGAATAAAATATATTTATTTTAGCTATTTTTGTAGGTGCTATTTACAAAGCAGTATTTATTCTTTTCTAACATCTTTTCTAATTACAGAAAAAATTTACCTTAATCCGATACAATATAATACACAAACCCTTAACCTGCACTTGTTCCACTCAAGTACAAGTAACCATTTGACTGGAATTTGGAAGACAGTTCAAAGTGGTCTACCTAAAATTAGCTTTAAATTGAAGACAGATTTAAAAGATTCCTTTGTGTGTCTCCGTGCATATATTGTTGCATATATGTGTAAAACGATTCTATATCACATTAAGATATGGAAATAGAGCAATAATGCTCTAATTCAAATAAGAAAATGTTCATTTTCTAAGTGCTGTTTTTCTCAAAGACACTGTCTTTTCAAGGTTCTTGGCTTAAAAAAATTAAAATACCATATGTTTCAAACCTTTCTTCCAAAATTTTCTCTTTCTGGTCCTAGCAAGATCAAAAAAGTTATTTTAAAAAAACAACCTAAGGAAACTGTGATTGATTGCAATGGGGAGATTTTTAAAATTCTGATTATCTTTCCACATAACTAATCTTAGTGTGGTAAGGCTTTGTGGTCCCCATTACATTTGCAAAATGTATTGTTCCAGATTCTCACATTTAACTTCACTAAGTTCTTATTGTGTGCAGTACAACTGTATTTCCAATAGATTGTTTCTTTAAAAGAGATCTCTAAATAAACAGGGTTCCCACCCTATTTCTCTAAGAAGATGATAGATGAGGGGCAAGGAGACCATCCTTATAAGTTATAATGTCCTGATGCTAAAGTGCTTATTCAATTAATTCATAGAACTCACTTGAGAAGACATGACCTTTCAGAAATCCTTTCTTTAGATACTCCATGCATTTTGTTAGAAGCTGTATTGTTAAATTCAGATAAATCAACACTTGAATCTCCTGAGGATTATGTCTCTGCATTTTATTCTATATCAAGTTCAAGGTGTGTGCTGTTTAGATTATGTTTCTGTGAAGAAATTTTGTTCTAAAGAGTCAATCCTATTATTATATAACTCTATTTAAATTTTAAAACTCCTACTTATATGAAACTTTCTTTTAGTAAATCCTAAGTAAATGAACTTGTTCATCAATACTTTTATGGTTTTTGAGGTAATTCACCTTGAATACTTTTAAAAATATACTTAATAACTTTAAATGTTTTTATAATCTTGGGATTTGCAAAAATAGTGTTCATTAAAAACAATCCAACTTCTAAGGGTAAACAAAAACCCACATTTGTGTCAGTTTCAGATGTATTTATTCTTTCCATGGTTGATCCCTTCTAATTTTGTTCTCCCTTTGTACAAGCAAACAGAAAGACAACAGAAACCTTTCTTTATTTTTGACCAGTTCTCTTTTTCTTTTTATTCTTCATTAAAAAAATGTTTATTTTTCATTGTGCATATTAGTAGATTTCTTCTGCTCTTGAAAAATGTAGGCTTATCCAACTATTCTATCTTTTGCTTTTAAAGATTTTTCCAGGAGGTGGCACTAAAACACTGTAAAAAGATTAAATAATACTCAATTTTAAAATGTCACTTAAAAAAAATCTCTGATGGGTCATGAGTTTGTTGTTATATGTAAAAAATGTATGTTTGCAAACAAGAACGTTTTGCAATTGTAGAAACACTGCACACATTTAAATTACTACCAATAATTTAGTCAAACATTATCCTCTTCTGTACTAAAGAAATCAGTATAGTATAGAAATAATAGGTGTTTGTATCAATGTGTTTATCTCTGTTGGGGGGATGTAATTGAGACAATTTTTGTCTCCAAAGAGTTTGCTAAGTATAGCATAAAATGTTAGGTAAAATCTGCATAAAATCAGAATTAAAAATCTACTTATTAGTAACCATATGGTTACATTCTCATTTAGATACAAGGGAATTGGTGCACATACTCTAATGCCTATTAGTGTTAATGGGAATTATATGTGTAAATCCCCAAGTCCCAGTGCATTGAAAGAAAAAATATCCATAAGAATTTTAAAATCACTATTATTTTTGGTTATGAAGAAACTAAAAGTATAGTAGTTGTTTTTAGATCTTTAAACTTAGTAGAAATAAGTTGCACCTGAAACAACAGACTTTGATGTGTTATTTATTCCAGTTAAACATTCAGTTTTAGTGTGATAATCACTTCAGAGCCAAAAACTAGAAAGGTTTCTCAGATTGCAAATCTTGGATTCTGGAATTTAGCCATCCCCAGAGAGCTACAACAGCTGTTGCCATAGTAGCAGAGGTCGCTCCTGGGTCTAGCTTCCAAGAAGAAATATCTTCCTTTCAATGCCAGTTCAAGAACATTAAAACCAGCAGAGCTCTCTTTTCTCTCCCAGCCCTTATCTCTGTAGCTCCTTTTGCTTCACCTAGTGGGACTGTTCAGTATCCCTGGCACCTGTTGCTCCCAGACTCCTCAGAATACTACCTGGAATTTCAGTTGGTCCCCTTTGAAGTGACCCTATCCAGGATCCTCCAGGATGCTCCAGGATGCTCCAGGATCAGGCAGTGAGGAGTAAATGTTAATTGCACTATAGCAACTAGTTCTTTCTGATTGACACTTCTGGTTTGGCACTTAACTAGAAAAGTGAAGACGTTTTGACAAGTGAGAGATCTTCTGCTCTACAGACCTACAAGATTCTTGTGTAAAAAAAAATTGTTGCATGCAGGAATGCAATGAGCCAGCCAGCCTTTTTCTCAGCTTACGTCTTTCCTGACTCTGCTTTTCTGAGATTAGATGACTAATAAGTACGATCACTTTAATAATTTCTGGGGTCTCCATCCAGTTACATTCTCTGCCTCCTGTGGCCCCAAAGACTTTCTGGGTTTAGTTAAAAGCCCTTCTGTCCTTGAGAATATACTTTCAGTGACAGACTTCAGATTTCTGTAACTGGATAACTTGATTAGCCAATATTTATTGAGTACTGACAATGTAGCCAGGAGAGTTTTATGCTAATTATATGAGGGACAAGGCAAAGATTTCAATCCTGTTTCAATTTTCTCAGCCCTCTTGATTCTAACTGGCTTTTAAGTAAAATAGTCTTTTATTTCCTTTCCTTCTTCTAGGTTGGCTACATCTATCATTTATGTCTCTACTTGCTGTATTTGCCAGGGTAATAGCTATTACATATATATTGGCCTTCTGTATTAAATGAGCAAGTTTTAAAGGCATAATTGGAGACAGTGTACACTATAAATAGGTAATTACTCTGATTTTAGAAAAAGATGAAAGTGTCCTTTATGTTAGCCTGAAAATTCACTCTTCTTTATATCTTGTTGGTTTTTAATTCCAAAGGTAAAAGAATTTTTTTCCATTTTATGCTCAAAACAGAATAGTTAACTTGAAAGCACCATGTTTTTAGTAATGATTTGCTTCACTAATAGATCAACTTGTTTGTTGACAATGCTTGATTGCAACTGGCACTGCCTAATAAGGGAAAGAAGCATTTTCTAGATTATAAAACAAAAGTATACAAACTGGGTTTGGTTCCTTTAAATTGTATTGATTGTAAAATAAAGACCTTGTATCTTTAAATTTGAATTTAGTCTGATATTACAATTGGTTGTATTATTACTTAATTCATATTCTCGAAAAGAGCATATAAATTTATTCACAAGAAAAAGGTACTACTCCTTAGCAGATATGCTAATTAGGAATATTTACACACGCTGAAAGAAAAAAATAAATGTGCTCCAATTTTAAGGGCATTCTGAGATCATTGCTAAAAAATTTTTATTTGAACTTATTCTTCTAGGTTGAATGTAACAATATTTCTTTAGCTTAGGGCCCTCAATTAATGTTTAATTTACCATATTTAAATCCTTAATTCTCCAACAATTCAAGCAATAGTTCACCTAGTAGCTTCCAGTTTTGGATTACTATTCAATGAGAAAGAACAAGCAGTGAGATCAGAAGAGCTTACTGGCAGGTCAGTAACAGATGTCAAAGAAATCCTGCATGACTCATAAATAGCAGAGTTTATAAATTATCTATTACACAAATATTTTCTGGGTACCGTGTAACTATAAGGCAATGGAGTCAGTGACCAAAATAATCACCATTCTCAACAACTATCACTGTTCCCAAAAAACTCATGGTCATGCAAGTCCAGTTGATATAGAGGAAACTTACAGGAACTAATAAATTCCATAAACCAAGTGATTCTAAATGTCACATACCTGCTAAGCATCAAATATATACCATCTTACTAATCTTTACAACTATCTTATGAAATATATATTATCTTTATTTATGAATGAGAAAATTAATGTTCAGAGAAATTACATTACATGGCTAAAATGTACCTTATTAAGTGACAAAAATATCATTTAACCTAGGATTGTCAAGTTCCTGAGACTGAGGCCTTTCTCCATACTTTGGGAATACAAATGATCAATCAAATTTTTTTGCCAGGAGCATTGAGGTGAACAAGTAAGACTCCACAGAGAAGGCATCTCTTGAACTGAGGAATATATTTTCTTGGCACATTTCAATAGATAATTTTTAAAAAGTATTGGAGTATTGCTGGGTAAGTCTATATTTTATTGCATCCAGGTTTGGGAAAATATCTTGCTTCAAAGTTTTGTTTTTGTGGATTTTTGTATATTCTTTGTGGGTTGTTCAAATTATAAGCAACTTGGGAAAAATGATTACAGTTACATAGGCTGAGAATATGGTCCTTTCCCAACACATATTTTAATGTACAGCAAAACACAGCCACAATATAGTCCTGCTGCTCATGAAGCAAAATTTGATTCTGGAACACATAAACAGGAGTGTAACTATATGAGTTACTCCTTAGTCTTTGTGAAGCTTTTATGTAATAAAAGCCTCATGTTTAAAACTGACCAATTTCAATAGATATGTGGAACCTGGAGGTAATGCAGAGGAGTCAGGAATTGATGTAAAAGATGACTTAGTCTGCCTCATGTAAGAGAATAATTCAATTCAACAACCACTCATATGCAAGGTATCCCACTGGAAAAGGCACAGACCAAGAGTGCTAGGCCATCTAATTGTATTAATTAATACATGAAATTCTTTGCACAGTCCTGGGTCCATAGTAGTACCTCAGTCCATAAGTGATAAATTGAATCAAGAGCCTTAGAATCGAGTAGGGATGCAATACAAGGCTGGCCATTCAATGACCAAGAGATAAGTAATACAATAGGGTTTGGACTATGGAGGAACTTTCTACAGGATACATAGAGAAAGGGCATTGTTGGATATGGGGTCAGTTTGTGAAGAAATAATGATAGAAGAGTTTATTGATGGAATGCAGGATTATAAAGCTACAATCTAAAGTTCCTGGGGGAGAGTGAGAAATAGTTCATGGGGGAACCAGAAAATAAGACTGGAAATTCAGTCAATCTCAAGCAACAAAAGGATTGGATGTCATGTTTGAAAAATTGAACTTTACTCTTTAGGTAGTAGAGAAAATGAAAGCTAACATTAATTAATCTATGGTAATATCAAGTTTTATAGAGAGCATATGCAATTTATAAACATTATCTTACCAAACCTTGAAACCATAATGAGGCTTATAGAGTTTAAGTACTATTCTCAAAGTAACATTTCTGGCTAATTGCATATATTTCTGAATCTAGATCTATTTGACTCCAGAGCCAAGGCTATTAGCTATTATTTTAAACTGACTTATTATCAAAAAGATTTTGGAGGAGGAAGTGATATTATTAGGACCATACCATCAGTTTGAAGTATGCATTAAATATATGATAGAGTGGAAGTAATGAAACCACTAAGATTATTGCAACAGTCCAAGTAAAATATCATTTAAAACACAGATATAGAAATTGCAGTTGCCATGAACTGGATTCAATTCCCAGCCAGGAAACCACCAAAATAAATAAGTAAATAAATTGAAGTGAAAGTAGAGCCAAGATAGAAAAGTAATGCCAAAGGTAATCTCACAAGAACACAAATAGTTTGAATTTGGGGATATAATAGTCTTCAATGCTATTAGTCAAATAATTCCAGTCTTTTCTTCTTCCAGACACATTGAGTGGACTTTCTGTATTTGGGTAGAGTTAAATGGTTAATTTCAAACAATAAGTTATACATAAAAGTGAGGTGTGTAATTTCTTGTCTGAGCATATAATCACCGATGTATGACCCTCAGGATCTCTCTTTTCTTCTATGATTACAACTGGCAATATCTGAGAAGATGACTTCTCTTTCAGCCTGGTTCTTGAGTGGCTATGTGGAACAAAAAGCCTGTTGATTCATGAGAGCCATGTTTTGTGAATGACAAAGAAACCTCTGTTGTTGTAAATCACTAAAATATTTTAGGTTTATTTATTATTGCTGGAAAGTTATTTTTTCTTTATTAATACAGGGGATAAGGGAACTAGCTAAGATTTATTGAGTATTTACTATATGACCTGCACTATTCATCAATTACATTATTTAGTTATCAAAAAAAATCTATACCAGATACTATTATTGCCCCTATGTTTAGGTGAGTATCTGAGTGTATTGTTAAGAGAGCTTAACTAAACATTTATTAGTCAAATACTCAAGCCAGGATTAGAATCTAGACAATTTTTCCCTCGTAACTCCATTTTTGACATCATGTTACACTTTTATCATGTTTTCTGGTCAGGATAACTGGGATTATGGCCATATAACATTAGTTAAAAGAGAAGGAGCAGGTTCCTCAGATATGTGTTGAGCAATATTTACATTTTAAAATGTTTTTAGGTAAACTTGAAACTTTTGAAAGCAGAACATTGGGCAATTTTACATAAATGTGACACTGGGGGGGAAAGTCAAAACTAATGTAGTAAACAGAATATTGCCCTCCATCCAAGATGCCTATGTCTTGATTCCCAGAATCTGTAACTATGTTATCTTCTTTAACAAAGGATTTTGCAGGTGTGATATAGTTAATATTTTTAGATAAGAGATTATCCTGGATTTTCTGGGTGTGCCCAAAGTTTCTTAATCAGGGAAAGAAAGAAGATGTGATGGAAACAGGCGAAGGTCTTAGAGTAAAGGAAAGATGGGAAGATGCTAGACTGCCATCTTTCAAGGTAGAGGGCAGGAACATGAGCCAAGGAAAGCAGGTGGACTCCAGGAAGCTACAAGACACAATGTAACAAATTCTCCCCAGGTACTACAGAAGGAATACAACTGTGTCAATCCATTTTGGATTTCTGACCCCAGAAGTATAAAATAATAAATAACTGTAAGATAGTAGATTTGGGAATTTATTTAAAATGACTTGATAATTGATTCTGCTGGGCTGGAGGGATTGTCCATTGCAAGTCCTCCACTGGAATTCTCCATCCCAATATACCAACAGTAATAGCCAATTATAGAGTATTTGTTATGTTTAGTTACTATTCTATGGGCTTTACATATAAATTAATTTATTTAATACTCAGCATCAAAACTTTGACAAAGATACTATTTTTATGCTTATTATACAGATAAGGGAAACTAATTAATGGAAAACTATCCTATTCAATGTCACACAAAAACAACATTGTCAGATTCAAGCCTTAGAAACTTGGCTTCATAGTCTGTGTCTTTACTTTTTTATTCTCTCACTTCCTTCAGGACTCTGTTAAAATACTACCACTATAAAAACCTGATCATTTTATCTAAAATAATACCTCTGGCACTCTCTATCTCTTTTCATGCTCTGTTTTCTTCTAAGGAATAGTTGGCATTATATTATATATCTATGTATTAGTTATTAATTGTAGTCTTCACTATTTTGGGAGTTCTATAAGAGTAGAGATTTGTGTGTTTGCTTAACAACCTGGCACATAGAAACCTTCAAATGTTGGTTGGAGGAATTAGATGACTGAATTATTGTGTGCTTACTATGTGCCACACACTATTCTACCACAGATACATGGAATGCCTCAAATATCCTTGGTTTCACGCAATTCACATAGATAAGAATTTAGGTAGAAGAAAACAAGCAATACTTATAAAAGTATAATTTGTAATATGTTCAAAGGTGATTAATTCTATGGAATGAGAAGTAAGTAAAGCAGGAAAATTGGAGATCAGAAATGCTCTTGAGACAGGCCATTACTAATTCCAAATGAAGACTTGAAGGTAAGGAAGTGAACCAGGTAAACAAGGGGGTGGGAATGGTGAAGAAAGCATTTTGGGCAGAGAATACAACCATTGCAAAGGACCTAAGTCTAGAGCTTGATTGAAGAGAGGAGGAAATTAGAGAGAAGGGTTGAGGTGAAAGAGGTCAGAGGTGAAAGACAAGGAAAGGGGGTCAACTCACCGAGAGACTTGAGGCTCATCGTCAGTATTTGTATTTGAGCAAAAAGTGGACATAATTTTACTGGATGAATTAATGAATAATTATAAAAAGGGAAGATTATATCATCTAGCTTAACTTTAAAAGAATCCTTGGAATGATTGAGTGGCTCTGCGTTGTGCAGTATCAATTTCTAAATGAATATCATGACCATGACCAGGAATTGGTAACAAGGATAGCACAATTTCAGTCAGGTGACCACTTATCAAAAACAAAACAACAAGAATGAAAGAAAAAAAGAAAAATCACTGTAGATAGAAAATTCAGTTTATATGAGAAGATGGCAATTCATTTATGTAACTTTTAGTTTGACTGGAAGAGAATGAACAGTTCCCCAAAACCAAAAGCCAGAGTAAGATTCTAGATATGGCTCAAATCAGTGTGTTTTAGCAGGGTAATAACCTGGCAAACAGTAAATTCTAATGAAATTATAATGCTTTTTTATCTGTTGTGGTCATTAAGAAATATTCTATTTGTACTTGTGGCATTGATTTTCAATATTGTTACATTAAATTCACTGTTTCTCATACTAGAGACATAAAATTATTTGACCAAGACATGCCCTCAAGAAGCTCATACTCTAGCGACACAAAATATAAACAAATCACATTAATAGGACATGCTGTACTTCTTGTGATAATAATGGAGAATGTACTGTCTGCTATTGATACATGCAGGATGAGGCACTTAGCTCATTATTTTCACAAATCAGAGCTTCAGAAAACATTTAGTTTCACAAAGAATTGTCCATGAACTCCCTGTATCAAAATTAACTGGGTAGTAGTCATTAAAATGGAGATTTCTGGGCCTCATCCCAGACCTTCTGAATCAGAATCTCTAGGGATAAGGCTTAGGAAACTTTTATAGCAAGGATCATAATGACCCTTACCCACACTAAAATTTAAGAAGGACTGCCATATATTATTTTCTCCTCCAATGCTGCCTGGCAACAGTGGTGAGCACAAAGCCAGCTCCAAGAAGCTGGTTTATCTCAGCAGTCACAGGGGAATTTGCATGGTGGTCAAGGCGCACAGATCTGAACATTCAGAAATGAAAATTGAACAGCACAGGTACCCAAGTTACTGTTCAAATTTTAAGCCAATTCTTTGGTTGCCTGTGTTTAGAACCTAAATATTACTGTGGGTGATATGCTTTATTATTTTTTAATTGTCAATTTTGACTTATTTTATAAAACAAGTAGGCTTTTGAAAAAGTCATTTTTTTCCATTGATAAGTTACTGTAGTTTTCCTCAGGGTCAAAGAGACATTAGTTATTCAAGTTAACCAATTGCCTAAGTGGGGCTGGTAGTTCAACCAATGATTTTCACATTATTTAAAATAAAGAAGAAAGAGGAAAGAAGAAAAAGAAAGAAAGAAAGAAAGAAAGAAAGAAAGAAAGAAAGAAAGAAAGAAAGAGAAAGAGAAAGAAAGAAAGAAAGAAAGAAAGAAAGAGAGAAAGAAAGAAAGAAAGAAAGAAAGAAAGAAAGAAAGAAAGAAAGAAAGAAAGAAGGAAAGAAAAAGAGAGAGAGAGAGAGTGTGAGGGAGGGAGGGAGGAAGGAAGGAAAGAAGAAAGGAAGAAAGGAAGAAAGGAAGAAAAGAAAGAGGGAGGGAGGGAGGAAGGAAGGAAGGAAGATGGGAAAAAGGAAAGAAAATAATTCTCTCTCTCTCTCTTTCTCAAGTTTTGCACATAGGCCTTATTTATTCCTTCTACAAAGAATTTATCTGTTTATCTATGGAATTCAATAAGAGAATTGACTCTGATGATGGTTCACTCAGTAATTCAGATCTTTCAAGTGTGACTTTTTAGGATCACACATTCATGTCCTTTTATTCCTATCCTCATTTCCATTACCATAGTTTATAAACTATTGTTCTCAAATATTGCAGGCTTCAATATATTCATATTTATAACAATTCTCTGTGCTTTTATTTTATTTATCCCCAAGATTCCATAGTGCTGCCTGATAAATATTACTAAACTATCATCATCATAGTGGCAAAGTATCATTATAGTTAGGTATCTTGAACCAAAGAACAAAGCTTTTCTCTGACCACCTTACATACAAGGGATTATTGGAGGAAATTGTCTACTCTTTCAGTCTCCCTTATGACTTTTGTCATTTCATGGTATGATTCTATTTACAAATTTTCTCTTTTTAAATCTTACTCTTCCCCTGAACAGTACTTTAGGCAGTCAGTCTGATTGATTTAGCTAATAATTATCATTATCATTCATATTGGTACATCCTTTGTTTATCATTGGGCTGGGTACCCACCTTGATTCAGTTAGTTGTCAACTAAGTGAAAATAACTACCCACCTTTGCTTCCTGAGCAAGAGCCTCTGGCTGAGAGCACCTGTAAATTTATTGCACAAGACCTTAAAATGACTCTCTGTTATGGCCATAAACACACTTAAACTTTTTCTCTGGTTTGTGGTTTCCCGAATAACATGACCCTTCTATAAATTTTTAATTTCATTGCTGACTACTCTCTAATATATGCTCCTTGTCCTAATTAAACCAGGTTTCTTTCAATTGCTTTCACGTACTGTATATGGTTCACCTTTACAACCTAGCCCATAATGCTTATTCCACCAAAGTGATGAACCTCATTTGTATTCTACTACTGACACCTTGCTCATCTAGCCACAATTTACCCATTCTGCAAGAATCAGGTTTTAGCAACCTCGTACAAGATCTGACAATTAAGTTAGCAAACTCATCCTAAAAAAAATGCTACATACCTCATTGCTGAATATCACTATGGTCACCTTTGAAGTACTCCTTTTGACAAGCTATGCACCAATGCCAGAGTGTAGTCCACACTTTAAAGGAATTATAGAACTTTTTTCCTGGAATGGCCATCAAAGCCATCATCGTATGACCCTTAATGTCCTGAATGTAATAAAAATGTATTCTTTTCAATATTTCCTTTAATATTCACTATCAGCTTTTTTTTTTTTTTTTTGCTTTTTGGTATGTGGGTAGCTCCCTGACTGGGAATCGAACCCAGGCCGCAGCGCTGACAGCGACAGCGCCGAAGCCTTAAGCCACTACACCATCAGGGAACTCCCTCCTTTAATATTCAGGTAAAGAACAAAAGTCATTGGGGGCCAGATTAGGTGAGGAGGTTGGGTGTTCCAATACAATTATTTGTTTCCTGGCTAAAAACTCCCACATAGAGAGTGCCATGTGAACTGGTGCATTATTAAGATGCAAGAGCCATGAGCTATTGGCAAAAAGTTCAGGTCAATTTCATCTAACTTTTTCATGCAGCCTTTTCAGCACTTCCAAATAGTAAACTTGGTTGACTATTTGTTTAGTTGCTACAAATTCATAATGAACAATCCCTCTGATATCAAAAAAGGTTAGGAACATTGTTTTGATTCTTGATTTGGAATGACAGAACTTGTTTGTTCATGGAGAATTGGCTGCCTTTCATTGTGCACTTTGACACTTTGTTTTAGGGTTGTATTGGCCAGTGATAATGTGGCTCCAAACACAGTCTTGCCTCTTCAGAAGGTCTTGGCAAACTTTGACTCTCCTTTGCTTTTGTTCATTGGTGAGTTTCTTCAGGATCATTTTTGTACAAACCTTTCTAATGCCAAGATTTTCAGTTAAGATTATTTTAGCTGTTTCTCTATCAATGTTTACTTCATCTGCTGTACATCTCACATTCAGCCAATGATTTTGATGCACTATTTCACAAATTCTTGAAAGGTTTTTGTCAGTTCTGCTCATTACTGCCGTCCTGACCTCTCTTCATCAATGATATTTTCTCTCCCCCCAGGAAAGCATTTAATCTATTTGTATACTGCCATTTTCTTCATAGCATTATACCCATAAACTTGGACAAACATGTCTCTGATTTCACTTCTACTCTTGCCAAGTATAACAAGAAATGTAATGTTTGTTTGTTGCTTTAATTCAAGCTCTGACATTCTCAACACAGCACACAAAAGCCCTGAACAACAATAATGAGCGCCACTCATCAAGACAATCCCACACATCAACATGAACACAGCTGTGAGACACAGATATGCCAAGGTTATGAAAACTTACTGAGTTGTCTGTTCAGTGCTGCCAATGTAAGCATATGGTGGGAAGTTTGCAAACTTAATTGTCAGACCTTGTACAGTTTCTCCAATGATTTTGTCTTATGTTGAGATTCCTTTTTCTCATTCTTTTTGAAAATTATAAGTGCCATCTTATTATCTATACCTTATTATTTAGATTCTTCATTTAGTTTGCTTTTTTGCGTATTTCTTTGTTCTTTAATTGGTTTCTGTGTGTAAGTATTGGCTTAGCACTGTACTCTGTATGTATAAGGACCATATACATATATCACTGTGCTTGTGTTCCATAGTGCTGCATCCAGTTCAAGACACATAGTCAGTACTTAAATAACCATTATATAGACAAATGTGAAACAATTCTTTAACAGAAAATTCCTCAATTGTTGCTATGAGAATGATGATAAGTAATACCACCCAGAAAATATCACAAGTTTAATAAAAAATTGATTTTCATTATAAATTTACCATCAATGAGTCATTCTTTTCCTAGATGAGATTTTTTTTCTTCTTCATTACTGCACCTCAAAAAGGTATATCTCTATCTGGTTAAAACACAAAAACTAGAAAGAAAGTCCTTGAATCAAGTAGAGGATTTGATTTTAGTGATCAAGTCTATGGGTTGAGAGAAGAAGAACAGTGTATTTAGGACAAGAGACGAGTAACCTGAATTTAACTGATTTTAAAAAAATTCCTTTGGCCTATTCTTTATGTTTTTTTTATCATTTCCTAAGTGAGCAAATTAACATAAAAACTTGTGTTGTTATATTCAAATTGCTTTATTAATTTTTTGTTCTATGTGTTTCTTCTCATAAAAACATTTTCAATGGAATGTTATACCTTGTTAAAGATTCTATATCAAGAGTTCTTATGCATAGGTGATAGAACTAGTGGATCTTACTTTTATCAGCAGGACTTCCTCGGCACAGGTACTACAAATTTAATTTAAATTGCCATGAACAAACACATGAGCTTATTGGCTTTTGTAACCTGGAAGTCAATGCTAGACCTAATTTAATGAACATTAGAACTAGGACCCTAATTATGTTATCAGGTCTTTCTCTTTATCCTCTGATTCTACTTCTAACTGTGTATCAGTTGGGTATTTTTTCCCATTCCAGCTGAGCTTTTACATGTGGTTGCTATGGAGGCTACCAGTGAAAATAATTCTTCATGTTTCCAGCTTAATAACAGTAAATAGATATTATTTGTCTAACCATTGTCTTCAGAATAAACTGATGGGTCCTATAAGACATGCAGTTTCTAAAAACTGACAGCAGAACCACTGGGTTTTATGATTAGTACAGTCTTATTTATGTCCCTTTCATTTAAGAACCCTTGCCTCCAGTGGTTAGGGTGTGTTGGGTGCCACATATAACACATAAGATTACATGTATTGAAAACAGAATTCTCAAATTAAATAAATAAATAAAAAGCAATATTAGCCTGTAAATATATGTCTGTTATTAGGTCATAAATATATGACCTAATAGTGGAGATTATGTTTTCTAGATTGGAAAACAATGAGGAAAGCAGCACACACTGTGATGTGAAATGCCATCCTAACAAAATTTATTTCTGCCTTGTGGTACTTTGTAAGATTTTATGTTACAAAGATGACTGACATAAATCTTTTATCACACATATTTTCTTCAATATGATCTTACCACTTCCCAAACAAAAGACAGGGTCTAACGCCTTCCAGTTGACCTCCCTCCACCCCCAATTCTGGATTGTAACCAACAGAACATGGCAGAAGTGATGCTGAGGAGATTCAGAAGCCAGTTAGAAGTGTTGTACATTCTGCCATGGTCTGTTGGAATTCCTGAGCTTGAAATGTTTCTTTTTGGAACCCAGAAGACATACTATGAGAAGCCCAAGCCACATGACTTGGTGATATGTAGATGTTCTGATCAATAGTCTTAGCTAAGCGAAGCCTTATAATTATTCCACCCCAAGCACCAGCCATGTGAGTGAATTAACTGTCTTAGTAGTATATCCTACAGCCCTTGCTTTTTCAGCTCCTAGTCATTTGTGTCACTACAAGCTGATCCCAAACATAAAGAAAAAAAGACAAGCCACACCATTGTGTTCTGGTAGAATTTCTGATTCCTCAAATTAGTGAATATAATAAAAATAACACTTGTTTTATACCTCTATGTTTGGGTTGGTTTGTTCTAAAGCAGCAACTAATTAGACTGTGCTTTATGCTCTAAGTTCCGGGATTGGATTTTTGCAGAGGATATGGAATATACTTTCTCCCTGACATCTGAAACATAATTGTTCCATATGAAAAACATATTCCTAAAACAATATTATCAGGGAGAGATTTAACAATTTGTAGTAGAGACATGCAGATACATTCTTTTAAAAGGATGAGATCTTAATTTTCAGATCTTAAAGTCAATGATAGATATTGATAAATGGAGAGAATTGTAAAATACAATCCAGTGAACAGCACCTACTTGGCAGAACAGTAAAAAAATTGACTTCTCTGAAATATATGGAATGGAGTAGAGATGAATTTCAAAACTGGGCACTTTATAGGAGTTTTAAATGTACTGCTAAGAAGTTTAGATTTAGATGAGGACTAACAAAAGGGTGTTAAAATGTATTCTATTGGGAAGTTATATACAAATATGGTAAAAGAAGTTGTTACTGTAAACATGTTTAAAATGACTTAAAGTGAGAAGAGAGGAAGCAAAAGACACAATCCCATCATTGAGTACATGTAGAAATGGTGGATGGTAAATAGGAAAAAATGTGAGGTAGATTGTAATTATAGGTTAGTAATAAATTATTGCTTGTATAAATGATTAATCTTCTTTTTTTTGGGGGGGTAGTTCCCTGGCTGGGACTCAAACCCTGGCCACAGCATTGCCACTACACCACCAGGGAACTCCCCTAAATGATTAATCTTCATAGTAATTCTGGAGCATGATTATAGTTGGTAGTGAGAGGCAACTGGGAAAAGGACCTCATTTGCAGAAAATTTCAAGTGTTAGTATTTAGGATAGAGATGTACTTTTCAAAAATAGCAGTGGAAACAAAGACGTTTTTATTTGACATATTTGTGATCTTAGGATTTTTACATTAGTGTTGTCAATTATAATTCTTACACCAGAAAAACAGAATGTAAAGTAAGTACTTGGTGTACTTTTAGTTCAGGACTTTGCAATTCCAGTCATTAGATGTGTACTCTAGAGTAAGTAATATTTTTATAACTTAGTTTTAACATTGGAAAACTATTAATTGACCTTTTTATTGACTTTGTGGAAGAATCAGATAAATAAATAGATGTAAAAATGTTTTTATGCCCTATCAAATGGTATACAGATAAAAGAATCTTAAGATGAAACTAAAAAGATTCTTAAAGTGAAACTATGTAGTTATTTTAGGAGAATTCAGAAAAATTGATTAGAATATTTCAATCCTATAAAGCCTCATAGAAGTATATAAACTGGGTTGGTGTCTTGGATTCTATTTGGGACTAACAAGAGGGGTGGTTCAGCCAAGATTGAAGATTGGGAAACACTAGTGGATATTGGATACAACTCAACACGGTTGCAGTGGTTCTCAACCTGTGGGTCGCGACCCCTTTGGGGGTGGAATGACCCTTTCAAAGAAGTCACCTAAGACCATCGAAAAACACATATTTATGCAGACATGTACATATGCGGACCAGTCACACATGTGTAGAGAGCAGCTACCAATAATTTTACGATTGAGGGTCACCACAACATGAGGAACTGTATTAAAGGGTCGTTAAGAAGGTTGAGAACCACTGTTAGGGTAAGGACCCAGAAATGGGTGTCTAGATAACAATGCATAAGCATGGACCATGTTGAGTCCAAAGGTAAAAAGTGAAGAGTCCAAAGAGATCAGTTTAAGGAAGAGATTTAGATAAGACTAAAGGAAAAAACTCAGAAATATATCATTGGGTATCAGTAGGACAGTCAAAAAGAGTGGTATAATTTATTTATTTTTTCCATGGTAACCTTGGTTGTTGCTTTCTTTCTGAGGGCTTAATGGTGGCATTTGCACATATGATTACTTTATTATGTGCTGCATCTTCTTCATTCTTTTAATTCTCAAAATTGTTCCATATGATACTTTGAATAAGAGAATTCCTGTTTATGCCTCAAGCTTAGATTCTGAGAGCTAAGGAATATAAAAATAGTGTTTTTAGTTGGCTCAGGCTCAGCATTATTGGCAGCACCCTTCAAACACAAGGACAGGTGACATTATACACACCATATATAAAGCCTCTACTTTGTATTATGAACCCCAAATGCAGCTATTAGAGTTCTCTTTTTCTCTTGAAACCCCATTGCCTCTGAAGTTGTTCTGTCTTCTTATTGTTCATTTTGTCAGCTGGGATATTCACCCTTATTTTGACCATAGAAACTGACCATTTATTTCAATTTCATGTCCCACAATCACAGTTCACCCTTCCTCTCTTTCAGTATTTAAACTTGGTTCCTATTGTCAGGGTCAAACCCTTCAAGAGATTAGTCAGTTATTGCAATTACATATAATGTTAGGTAGGTGTTAATCTGGTCAGTTAAATTTGAGATCAAACATTGAGGTTATCTCCTGTCTTCACATATCATTTAAGTGATGGAGAAGAATTTTATCATTACCAAATAATGTTGTATATTTGAAAGTAAATAAAGGCTGGAGGATGGATACACCTTATAAATAAAAAATGTAAAACATCTTTTTCAGTTGCAAACACTTTTTCACATTCTAGCATGGGATCTGAATATCACCTTGTAGGTAACATTCAAAAATTCCTTAAGATTTTAAAATAATCTTTTGTATTTTACAATGAAAATTCTAGATTTGCAGAAAAATTATGAAGGTAGTACAGAGTTCCAACACACCCCACACTCAGTGCATTTGTCACAGTAAATAAATACTAATATACTAATACATTATTGCCTGAAGTCTATAATTTATTCAAACTTTCTTAGTTTTTATTTTGTACTTTTGTTTTTGTTTCAGAATTCATTCAATGACACCATGCAACATTTTGTCAGTCTCCTTAGTTCTGTTGACTGTGATAATTTCTGAGATTTTTGTTTTCTTTTGTTTTTGACGACATTGACAATTTTGAGGAGTACTCATCATGATTTTTGTAGACTCTCTTTCAGTTGCAATGTGTCTTTGTTTTTCTCATTATTAGACTAGGATTATGAGCTTTGACAAGGAAGATCACAGAGATAAATTGTCATTCTTATATGACGAGACTATAGTATAGCATCCTGATATATCACTGTGAATGTTGACTTTGATCACCTAATTGAGGTTGTATTCTTTAGGTCTCTCCACTATAAGCTCATTATTTCTTTTTCTATAATGTAATTTTTGAAAGGAAATCACTGTGCACAATCTATAATTAATGAGTGAGGAGTTAATGTCCACCTCCTTGAGTGGTGATATTTGCATGAATTATTTGGATTCTACTCCATAAAAGATTTATTTTCCCCCATTTATTCATTTAATTATCTATTTATGTCAATATGGGATTATAGATATTTATTTTATACTTTGGGCTATAATGTAATACTTAAATTATTTATTTAATTAACTTAATTTTTCAGAGCAATTTTAGGTTCACAGTAAAATAGTGTGGGAGAGACAGAATATCCCTATATACTCTCTGGCCCTACAAATACACAACCTTTCTCACTATCAACCTCACACAAGAGGGTGGCACATGTATTACATCAATGAACCTACACTGACCGATTATCACTTAAATCCATACTTTACATTAGGGTTCACTTTGGTGTATATTTTATGAGTTTTAATAATTGTATCACAACCTTTATCTGCAATTATGTTTTCACATAGAGTAATTTCACTGCCCTAAAATTTTCTGTGATATACCTATTCATCCCTTTTTCCTGCTAATCCCTGGTGACCACTGATCTTTTTACTGCCTTCTTTGCCTTTGCCAGAATGTCATATATTTAAGATCATACAGTATATAGTGTTATTAGAGTGATTTATTTCATTTAGTAATATGCATTTTAATTTTCTTCATGTATTTTCATGGCTTAACAGTCCATTTATCTTTAGTGCTGAAAAATATTTCATTGTCTGAATGTACCACAGTTTAGTTATCCATTCACCTGCTGAAGGACATTTTGATTATTTCCAAGTTTTGGCAATTATGCATAAAGATGCTATAAACATTTGTGTGCATCTTTCTGTGTAGACATAACTTCTCAACTTATTCCGGTAAATTCCAAAGAGTGTCGTTGTTAGAGTGTATGGTAAAAATATGTTTACTATGATAAGAAACTGCCACACTGTCTTCCAAAGTGGCTGTACCATTTTGCATTCCCACCAGCAGTAAATGACAGTTCCTGTTGCTGTGCATCCTCACCAACATTTGGTGTTATCAATTTTCTGGATGTTGACCATTCTAATAGTAGTATCTTATTTTTGTTTTGATTTGCATTTTTCTAATTACATATAAAGTATGACATATTTTCATACGTTTATTTGCCACATGCACACACACACATATATATATATATATATATATATATATATGTATTTTTTTTTTTTTTTGTGAGGTGTTTGTTTAGGCCATTTGCCCACTTCTTTATAAGGTTGTTCATTTTCTTACTGTTGAATTCTGAGAGTTCTTTGCATAGTTTAGACAATAGTCCTTTATTAAATGTGTCCTTTGCAAATAATTTCTCCCAGTGTGTGACTTGTGTTTATATTCTCTTGATGTGTCTTTCACAAAGCAAAATTTTTAACAATTTTAATAATGCCCAGCTTATCAATTATTTTTTTTATAAATTATGCCTTTGGCATTATATCTAAAAGTCACAACCATATCCAAGATTCCCTAGATTTTCTCCTATGTTATTACCTTCTAAGAGTTTAATAGTTTAGTGTTTTACATATAAGTCTATATTCCATTCTGAGTTAATTTTTGGAAGATCTGTGTGTATATTTATTTATTGTTTTTTGCATGTAGATACACAGTTGTTTCAGCACCAATTTTTGAAAAGACTGACTTTTTTCCAATGTATTGCCCTTACTCTATCAAAAATCAGTTGTGTTACAGCTTTGGCCATTATAAACTCTTTCCATTTATCTAGTGTCCCCATGGACATATTCCCATTATTTAAAAAAATTTATTTTGAGCACTTTCTAGCACTGCAAGATACTCTAAGCTCATCTGGATATATTTTCTGCCCCATTGATAAAACAGTCATTTCTCCAAGTAGTCCTATTTTCTTTTATTAGAGAATGGTATTCAAAACCAGTTAGAAGTGCTCATCCTTGTTGGCCTATCATAGTTTTAGGCTCTCAGATTATAAAGAAATTAAACAGATGTTTGTCTACCAACCCACATATACACACATGTGCATTCAAGCATACATACCCATTTCTATAGAAACTATCTGTATCTGTATTAAACTAATCCATTTATACTGGTGTGTCCAACCTTAATGCATTATCACATATATCATTCTAGCCTTCTCCTTTTGCTTAAATGTAACCTCTCACTCCAGAAATGAGAAATTTGGCTATCACCAACCACCTTACTTTTAGATAATTGTTCAATTTCATTATACATGTATAATGATTTCCAAATTGTTAACCCATTCCTCTACAGAAAACAACTTTATCAACTAGAACACAGTGTTATGCATGTTAATTTTTTTAAGTCTTACAGTCTCTATTTATTTCCAAAGTTACTTTATTTTCTTCCACCCGCTTTGGCTGAGGTCATAGTATACATTTGTAATAGAGTTATATTCTCATCACATTTTTTGTTACATTGTAGAATCCCTTAATTTTCTAAATAATATTGCATATATTAAGGTTCCATCTGTGAGCCATAAATTTGAATTTTGACAAATGCATAGTGTCATGTATCCACCATTACGGTATCATACAGAATAGTTTCACTGTACTAAAATAATCACTTGGGCCTTCCCAATCAATATACCCTCCTACCACTTCTTCCTGGCAACCATTGATTTGTTTATTATCTTTATAGTTTTGATTTTTCCATAATGTCATACACATGGATATATACAATATATAGACTTTCAGTCTGGCTTTTTTCACTTAGTAACATGCATTTAAGGCTTATCAATGTCAATGTATGGCTTTATAGTGCATTATTTTAAATTATTAATAGCATTCCATTGTATGAATGTCCTATAGTTTGTTTATCCATTCACCTATTGAAGGAAATCTTGTTTTATTACATATTTTGCAACTATATAATAAATAAAGTTTTTACAATATTAATGGGTAGGTTTGTGTAGACATTAATTTTTAAATCAGTTGGGTAAATATTTAGGGACCCAGTTACTGGAGCACATGCCAAAACTGTTTAGCTTATAAAAAAGTGCCAAACTGCCTTCTGGAGTAGTGACATTTTATTGCTACTGGCAATGAGTAATACTTCCTGTTGCTCTGCATTCTTGCTAGAGATGGATATCATCATTCTTTTTTATTTTAGCCATTATAATCAGTATGTGGTGCAATCTTATTATTTTAATTAATACCAAATGATGTTGAGTATCTTTTCACATTCCTTTTTATCATATGTTTATCATGTGACAAAGTGTCCAGATCTATTACTCATTTTTAAATTGTGTTATTTAATTTTTATTATTGAGTTTTAGAGGTTACTTACTGTGTATTTTGGATACAAATACTTTACTAGATATGTGATGTGCAAGTATTTTATTTCAGTGTGTATTATAGTTTGTCTTTTCATTCTCCTAATAGTGTCTTTGCAGAGCTAAAGTCTTATTTTAAAAAATGAGTTCAACTTACCAATTTATTTTTTAATGGATTGCGTTTTTCTTGTTACATCTATAGTCATCACCAAAATCAAGGTTATGCCTTTTTTCCCTATGTTTTCTTATGAAAGTGTTATAGTTCAGCATTTTATATTTAAGTCTATGATCCATTTTCTGTTCATTTTTGCTTAAGATGTAGTCTATTTTTAGATTATGTAAATTCAATTATTCCATCACCATTTGTTGAAAATACTGTTCTTACTTCATTGACTTGCCTTTGTGCCTTTTTCAAAAATCAGCTTATTGCATTTGTGTGGGTCTGTTTTTGGATTTTAACCAACTATACAGTTAGAAGACAAAGTCCCCACAAGACTACTCTATTTCAGATACCAGTGGTAAAGTCAGAGATCCCTAAGACTACCCTCACTTCAAACTAGTTGGTGGATGTGATTGCTATATTATGTGTCCACTTAGCTAAGCTATAGTACCCAGATTTTACTGAAAACACCAGTGTAGATGTTTCTGTGAGAGTATTTTGTAGATATGGTTAACATCTGTAATCAACTTACTTTAAAGAAAGGAAATTACCCTCAGTAATGTACACGAGTCTAATTCAAATCAGTTGAATGCCTATGAGTAAAACAATAGGAATTTCCAGGGAAGAAATAAAATTCTGCCTTCAGATTGCAACATTAACTTTTCCCTGAGTTGCCAAACTGCCAGCCTGCCTAACAAATTTTGAACTTGCCAACTAGTATTAAATTGTATGAGCCAATATTTATATTTAAAAAGTTACTGTTCTCTCTCTCCCTCTCTCTCATCATATGTGTGTGTGTGTGTGTACACACACATTTTTTCTGGCCACTATATGAGACAATACACAGAGTATTTCCAAAGGAAAGCTCACCAGAGTGTTATCCACAGTTTCTACTAGGGCTTGATTGTATGCATGTACTTTCTGCTGACCTTTAATCTCCAGCTGCTTTTAAAGACTGAGTTAATACCTCTAGTCTCTAGTGCCTCTGGAGCTCAGAACCAATATGATGTGGCTCAAATCTCCCATTATAAATCATATTATTCTGTCTGTTGGCCAAAGTCCTTGGGCCTGCAAAGATACTTCTATCAAGCAGAACATTCAAGGGACTTCATGATCACCTTCCAGAAACTCAAGGCAAAGCTCAAACCTCTCTTTGGGTAAGATTAATTCTTCACTACATATCATATAGTATAAGAAAAAAATTATATTAAGTTTAAATGTCATAAAACAGAATCTAAATATGCATGGCAGTGACAATACTTATCATAGCTAAAAAATACACACTTTGAGATTTTAAAGAACTTATTGTTGTCCTTTTATATCATAAAGTTGATTATAAGTTAAAATATATTTAAGTATTTTTGTCCTGAGGCATCTCAGTTGTTGAACTCTTTCTCTGTTATTACATTCCAGTCTTTATAAAATATTGTTTATCTCTAACATGGTAGGAAAGTGAAGAATCCCACACAGTTTTTTCCCAATGGATGTATTCTTCTGAAAAGTTGGCAATTCTTTAAAATTAGCTATCATTCCTTGTTTATAATATGATATTATTTTGTGTGTCTGTTTTTCAGTGATTAGGTTACTATATAAAGTTCTCCTCATTGGTTTCCATTGGCTTACAATACTTTTGGAATGCCACCACAAAAACAAATTCTCTTAAGAACCAGAATAGCTGTCTATATTCTTTTCAAGTATATTAGTTTCTGTAGTGTCACCAAGAGGCAATTACCACTTACTTTAAAATTTAGCTTACTAAAGTGTTAAAGATATCTGGCTAACTCTTTGGTAGTGGTTATTTTTTCTTCAAAAATAAGAGGTATAAGTTATGGCTAAAGCCACATGATATGTGCCATGCTCATTGGCTCTGTTACTAGGATCATTTCAAGGAAAAACACTTTTGAACAGGATTTTTCACTCCTCTCCTTATTATCTCAAGCTGCCTGTGCTGGGTGTATAGGGTAATTATGTCTGGTTCAGTAGTTTATAATATTCTTATCTCCTATGAGGTAGTGCATCCATTAAAAAGGTAGAATAGAAAATATCATTGAGTGATATTTTAAGATTCAGTAGATGGCTTTTCAATGTTGCATAGTTTCAGGGAGTCATCCCTGCAAACTGATTTTAGTTTTAAAATTTTAAAGTTTTTTAAAAACTTAACTTCATTATTTTTTTTCTGTTGCAGTGAAGCAGAGTCCCAAAAGATCTTCAATATCATGTGTAGTACCCATATTATTTTTGAATCAGTCATTTTGTCTTTAAAAAGTTCCACAACTAGAGCCAGTCTTAATGGAATCTAGTCACAGTGTATTGTAATCTGTTTTAGTTTATAGCTTTTAGAGTTACCTTGTCAGGGAAAAAGAAAGCATGTCATAGTTTAAGTTTTGTCTTACTAAATATATCAAACTTTTGAAATAAATTCCATGTAGTATTTATAAACATTTTCCCCCAATTTTTCTGATATTAAACATTTATATTCTTTTATTTCCAGTCAGAATGTTATGAAGAAATTATACTATTTAAACAGCATCAACTAAAGCCTTGCCAGAGCTGGATACAATTATATAACCTTAAATATACTAAAGCATGCATTCATTTCTTTACTAAATATTAGTTAATACATTATTTAGCAAATATTACATTATTGTTAGTCCTACAATGATTGGATTTAGAATAATAATTATATGAAGTGATATAAAATGTATATGCTATTGTATGAAAAAAGTTTATCTAAATTTTAGACTTATAGTTTTATTTTTATGAACTAAATATTTGCAAGTATGTTCTAAATTTATTAATTCTAAAGGTTAGCAAGTGAGTAAAAGGACATTTGTAGATTTTTGCACTGACCTTTGATTTTATACTTAAACTTAGAATTTAGTATTAAGATCAATTTATTTGCATAAGTTTATTTTGCTTGATTTTTGTCTGTATATTGACCAGGGAGAATTTTAACTAAAGTATTTTTACCATTATATGAATAAAGTTGAACTCTGGGCTTTAATTCTTTCAATTATTTGTTATGTTCTCTGGTAAAGATTTTCTTAGTTTGCCTCTTAATAAAGATATTGAGTCTTTTTTTGCTATTATTTTTACAAAATAACACCAACATTTAATATATTCCTAGAGTAGTTAAATGAAAGAGATATTATTTTATATCTTATAGGTATTTCACTTAGACTTTGTTCTCAAATAGAATGTTATTCAATATTTTTGAAAAACTCAACTGATGAAGTCCATAGTTGTGGATGACAGTAGAAGGATTTGAAAACTCTGTTGTATCACATCAGTACACTGAAACCTATGTTCTCTGAGGTATCTCAGATCTTAATTGGTATACTTATGGTGAGGGAAAAGTATTCGTAGTTTAAAATTTTATGGTAAAATTATGTTAAAGTCATGTCAACATTTTGGTTTCTATGTATTTTTAAAATGGCAGTAATTCTCAAAACTCTGTTACAAGAATTGGCAGGTTAATTCAGTCAATGGTAGAGTTGGACAGTGTGTACGGGGAAACTATGCAGGGTTTCTCAAAAATTTTTACTTATGAAATGACTTTAATATTTTAAAAATATGGTTCTATTACCATTAGGCAGATAATGGTGTTCAGAATACTTGAACATAGCATGAAAATTACTGAAATAGACATTAATTTTTAAATTTACCTTTGGATTAAGATGTAATAGTAAAAATGGTTACCTAGGTCATATAACTTGAAACTTTAATGGCTTTTATTGTTTTTACTGAATTGTTCTGTAGTGTTAATTTCATTGGCTTATTTATACTCAAGGACACTTCAGCAACTGTCCTAAAAAGTACCTTACTTTGTCTAATGTAAGGATAGTATTATAATATTTATTTATTTATTTATTTATTTATTTATTCATTCATTTTTATTGTTAGACTTATTGGGGTGACATCTGTTAGCAAGGATTACATAGGTTTCAGGCATACAATTCTACAGTGCATTGTCAACTTGATGTATAATAAGTTCACCACTAATGTGACTTCTCTTTCCATCACCTTATATTTAGCTTCCCCCCTCCTCTCCCACCCCCTCCCCTTTTTCCCCTCCCTAACCCACTCATCCCCAAATAAACATTAAACTAATGATTGTGTCCATGGGTTATTTGTTTGTTCATTTCTTTTATTCTTTACTTTCAGTTTTATATTCCGCATATGAGTGAAATCATGCAGTTCTTTCTTTTTTCTGTCTGGCTTATTTCACTTAGCATGATGATTTCCAGGTCCATCCATTTTGTCGCAAATGGCAATATTTCATCATTTCTTACAGCTAAGTAATATTCCATTGTGTATATGTACCACAGTTTCTTTATCCAGCCATCTGTCGCAGGGACCTTTGGTTGTTTCCATGTTTTGGCCACTGTGAACAGCGCTGCAATGAACATTGGAGTACATAAGTCTTTGCGGACAAAAGTTTTCAAGTTCTTTGGGTAGATTCCCAGAAGGGGGATTGCTGGGTCAAATGGTAGCTCCATTCCCAATTTTCTGAGGAACCTCCACACTGCCTTCCACAGTGGTTGTACCAGTTTGCACTCCCACCAGCAGTGTACCAGAGTTCCTTTTTCTCCACATCCTCTCCAGCACTTGTTATTCCTTGTCTTGTTGATAATAG
>PVJL010013465.1:10027-32338 GCA_004026885.1 Lyroderma lyra
AAAAAAAAAAAAAAAAAAAAAAAAAAAAAAAAAAAAAAAAAAAAAAAAAAAAAAAAAAAAAAAAAAAAAAAAAAAAAAAAAAAAAAAAAAAAAAAAAAAAAAAAAAAAAAAAAAAAAAAAAAAAAAAAAAAAAAAAAAAAAAAAAAAAAAAAAAAAAAAAAAAAAAAAAAAAAAAAAAAAAAAAAAAAAAAAGAAAACCTTGGATTTTAAAAGTATACTAGCAAAAAGTAAATATTTAATATAATAACTAGAAGACAAATTTGAGAGAAATCTTCCAGAAATGACAACAACAACATGAAAACAGACACATGGAACACACACACACACACACACACACACACAACATACTGGTAGAGATAAGTATATAGTCAAATTCAGAAGTTGACTTCAATACTGTAATATGGTGGTGTGTTAATCCCTTCATTCTAGTATAAAGGTTAAAGGATGGAATTATTAAAAATAACTATCACTGCAACCACTTGTTAATGAATATACAATATATAATAAAAAAGATGGAAATTGAGCAATCAGGCCAGAAAAATAAAGAAAAGGCATTCAAATCATAAAGAAAAAAGTAAAATTGTCTCTGTTTGCAGAAGACATGATCTTATAGATAGAAAAGCCTGTAGGGGTGTCCAATCTTTAGGCCTCTCTGGTTCACGTTGGCAGAAGAAGAATTGTCTTGGCCTGCACGTAAAATACACTAACAGTAATGATAGCTGATGAGCTGAAAAAAAAAAAAGTCCATGCATAATTTTCTTAATGTTTTAAGAAACTTTACAAACTTGTGTTGGGCTGCATTCAAAGCCGTCCTGGGCCACATGCGGCCCGCAGGCTGTGAGTTGGACACGCTTGCCCTAAAGACTCCACCAAACAAATAACTAATAAACAAAGTCAGTAACCTTGCAACTATAGCCCTAACGTCTTGACTGCAACCTCATGAGAGATCCACCCAAGTGAAGAGAACCACCCAATTAACTGTTCTGAATTTCCGATCCACAATAATTTTGAGCTAATAAATGTTTACCATTTTAAGTTTCTAAATTTAGGAGTAATTGATTATGAAGCAATAGTTAACTTAAGCAAGGCCTGAAAAGTGAAATACTGATGTCAAAAATAGGCCTCCCCATCCCTTGGTTCTGTCCTTGAGGCAGCTTTGCCTCAAGGGATTCGGTACAGGTACTACTATGCCTGACCCTTTTCTTGAATTTCCTGTAATTATTTTTTTTTCCTAGACATTCTAGTGGAGCAAAATTTTTCTTTAGTAATTTGCTATCTGAAACCAGTGGTCAGATTTTCTCATAATTATCCCTCGCAGATACCCAGTCCCCTTGTAAGAGAAAAGCGGGGAATGGTTATAGTCTGGGTCATCAGACTGCGGTCATAACGGACAGGGCAGCACTAAGAGAACACTGCCCGGCCGAGTTAGGCGCTCCTTGTGGGTTCATGCCTGGCAGAACTCGCTGTTAGTGCCACGCACCCGACCAGCTGGAGAGCATGAAGGAAAGGAGTCACCCACAAGGTTAAACAGCAGAACAGCAGGTTTTTCAATTCCACTTATGAAAGGTACGAGGACATTGGAACCTTCTGCAAGGAACACCTGGGCTATCATTTTAGAGCATCCTCATTAACTAGAATCTTGGCTAGAGATTCATATGATTGGAAAGAGAGAGGAAGGGAGAAAGGGAAGAGCATGAGAAGGAGGAAGCAAGGGAGGAAGGAGAAAAAAATGTTTCTGAGACTGTAAGAGTGACAATGAGAGTTTGTGTCATACCTACTGGATGAAGTTCAACTTTATACTATGCAATACAAATAACTTTTTACATAGGATAGCTTAAGTGAAAATGCCAGATTTGTAAAATGAAAATAATAGTATCAGATTTGCCCAGTCCCCAAGATGTGTGGCAGTCCCTACCTCCTGGACACTTCATGCAGGTGGGAAGGTACAGCAAAGGCTCTAGCCACCAGCCCCACCATCCATCACCTGACCTGCCAAGCACACTGTCCCCACCCTGTATTGTCTCCCCCACCAGCTGTTTAATACCCTCTAGCTGGGTATTATATCCCCAGGTCTGCATGGTTCTAGGTCATTGTCAATCACTCCCACGTTTTCTCCAGGGCTTTTCCAGCTGTAAATTCATTTTTCCCTTATCTGGTGCACCCTCTTTTTGGATCCCATTTCCTGCAAATTCTCAGAGCTAACATCTTTTCATTTTTTTCTATGCCCACAACTACGAGTTCTCTCCACTCTATTTTCCATTTAAAGCTCACACACGGATGAGAAGTGTTTACTCGCTACATTTCCATCATGTAAGAGTAGATTAAAACAAATCCCTTGAAGTGAAAGCACTTTGTGCATCTAGAGTTTGTTGTACCCCAGAGGAGGGGACCACATGTAAAGGGCCCAAACGGGGCCTGCCTCGGAGTGAGCACTCGGCGTTCTGCTGTCAGTACCGGTGCTGGTACCACCACCCAGGCTCTCAGAAGAGAGTCTCTTCCTGACAGCATCACTGGCACAGACAGTGACAAGGAGACTGGGATCGAAGGAACGAGGAACTGCCCCCTCGTAGTGGAATGGAATCCTTAGGCGCTCTATGTACCTGAGCAAATTTAGAATTTTTGTTTGCTATTTATATTGACCCTGAGGTGCAGGGTGAACAAACCCTGAATAAGTGAGAACTGGGTCCGGCTTCACTTCATCATTGTTTTCCAATCCAAACATTTGTCTTACAGGTAACTTCCGATATTTATTAAGGGTCACGCACATGCGCAGTTAGCTGAGAATTTTCAGACCGTGTTTCTAACACAGCTGGTCATCAAATTGTGTTCCCAAGGAGTTCCTCTGAAGTCTGCAATCTAGGGCCTTGGAATAGCCCTCTCTGGGTACCCCAGGGTTTCCTCTTCCCACTTTTCACTCAACCCCTCCACCAGATGTGGCCATAGATAGTCCTCCGAATTTCTCTTTCATTTTTTTCTCCCCACCAAGTGCCCTAACAGAAACCATTAAAATAAGTTTAGCACCTTTTATTTAGTATCACTACTCCCTATCTCCTAAGAAATTAAATTGTAGCTTCTAGGTAGTATTAATAATATGGTAGGACAGTTTTGTAAACAATATAGCTTATGGGATAGCCAGATTGATGCTACAGTTCATTCATGGAGAGTGTCGCTTTTTTGATTCAATCTTTAACCCTATCTCAAACTGTAAAAATACTTCCTTCTATTACCTGAAACAAATATTTGGAACCAGAGACACCTGTGCTCCCCACTACCCTACCCTCACCTCACCTCACCTCACTGCTCAGAGTGGCATTCCATCTTGCACACTTACCCCATTCCCACATCCCACAGCTCACCCTAAGTCTCATCCAATGTCAGGGAAGGGGTGAGACTAAGGACTGGGGCAAGACAGCTTGTGGCACAATGTACCTAGCAGTGAACCTTTAGGTCAATTAAGAGTAAGTCCCATCCACTAATGGCATCAACAGGGCTACATACTCATAAGATGCAGTGAACCTGGTCTGCAGATTTAATATCATTAAGACCAGGGTTTGAGGTGTCAGGTCTGATGAAGGCTCTGCTCACAGGTACCATTATGTTCTCTATTTGATCAAGGCCTGCCAGTCACAGGGTAACACCCACATCATCCTCTCATTCCCAGCATTGTGGGCCACCTGTCTGGTCTGGGTATTTTATTGTGTTGTATTCTTTAGAGTGGTCCAGTTTGCGCACAATAATCAGCTTTGTTTGCCAGGGAGCCCTGTGTTCATCACAACTATGGAAGGAGGCTGGTGTTCTCTACCCTGCCATTTAATCTGTTTACGTTTTCTGGATATGAACTGAAGAGCACAAGGGCCGATAGGGAGGGAGCCTGAAAATAGCTCAGTTGAACCAGAGTGGTCCTGTTCAAAGTCTTCCAAAGGTCTTCACCTCATCTGGTTTAAAGGTCAAAGTCCCTACAGTTGCCTTCAGGGCCCCACATGATCTGTCCCCTATGATCTCTGACTCATTTTCTACCATTTTTTTCACGTGCTCTGCCTTAGCCATGTAGCACTTTGCTGAAATGCAGGGCTGTTGCACTTGCTGTTTGTTTGTTTTTTTCTGGAAAGCTCTTCTCCTAGATTGTTATATAGCTTGATTCCCTTGTGGCCTTCGGGTCTTTACTCAAATGTACTTTATAATGAGGCCTTCCCTGACCACTCTAATTTATAACTGCAACCTCTACCTCCAGCACTCCCCTCCTCTGCTTTAATTCTCTCTGTAGCATTCATTTATGCATCTCTAATGCCTGTGTGCATGTACACAGGTATTGATGTATGGGTCCTCCTGTATTAAATAAAAGCCCCCTGAAGTCAGGATTTGGTTCTTTGCTGTGTTCTCAGTACCTTGAATAGTACCTGACACCTAGGATACCTTTCATAACTATTAGCTGGATAAATAGACGAAAAATGAATTACGGTGAATCTTGGCTTGTACCAGGTATAAGCAACATGGAGCTGATTCTTTGGAGCACAGAAATTCATCAAGGGTAGGCTTTGCTATTGAACAAAACAAGCTTGTTTACCAGGAAGAACACGCGTTCCAAACATAAGAAATAGGAAAATTAGATTTGAAGTAACACTTCCATCAACAAGTAAGTCGGACTGTGAGAAAAGAAGAGCCACACTAGGCTTGAACACGTGGTTGTTTATGGTTTTTCAACTTTGGCCATATTGATATCAGGGGACTGGATAAGTCTTAGCTGTCTTGTGTGATTTACAATGTGCAGCAGCATCCCAGGCCTCTACACACTAGACTCCAGTAGCACTCCCAAATTGTGACAACCAGAAATGTACCCAAACATTGCAAAATGCTCCCTGGGGGACAAAATCCCCCTAGTGGAGAATCCTTGCTATAACAGGACTTTAGTTCAGTAAAACAGACCTTAACTGATGTTAAGTAATACCTCCCATAAGTACATACAATTCCCTTTATGATTAGCAAAATTACGGTTCCCAATTTACATAGACACATGAAAAACTAAACAAAATAAGACAAGGGAATCATGATACTCAGTATCTAGTTAATACATGGCAAAACACAAGATGCATTAATACTAAGTTCACTTTTTAAAAATCTTTCTTTTTTCCCCCGAATAATTCAAAGAGAAAATAACTAGTTTCTCTCAATTATTTGGGAGAAGAAAGACATAAGGAAAAGAAACAGAAAAATTCACTTAATATAAAAATTATTTGTTTTTTATACCCTAATGTGCTGTAGTCCACCCATGTTCGTCCAGGCCTGTGCTTAATCTTGGTTTCTTTCCATTACTTCTTCATAGCTTTAAATAAATTTTTAAAAACTTAAATATCTTCATGTCACAAAACTAGATCCTTACAGGTTTGTGGAAAGCACTCTTTTTCCGCACAAGAATTTAAATGATGGATGTAATCATCATCATCATGGAACCAACCACTACTACTTCAGAAAATAACCCATTTTCTTCCTATTATTTTCTCAAGTCCCATGCACAGTGTAAGTTGCTGATTTCAAAGTGGAGAAAACTGAAATGTGTAATTTCCCTGCAGAGTTAACCTTGTAGATGAAAAGAGGCTGAAGATGCCTATAGGGAATCCAGGCGATTTCTATTATAGTGCATCATTTCCCACTGGCTTAGACCTATAAGAGAAAGGTGGTTTTTATTATAAACAGAGTTTGTAATAAAAATTTCCTATTACCATGGAATCTTGGAGCAGTTGCTGAACTTGCCCAGCACTCACGTCTTTTACAATACCACTGACATAGTTATCCAGGCTCTGTGCAAATATCTTCATGTCTGGTTGCTTGCTGTGCCTTAGGAAGCCTCTAACTAGCAGAGGGTTTTAATTACTAGAATAGCTTTATTTCAAAAATTTGCTGCTTAATCAAGAACAATACATGATGAATTTTTTCTGCCATGTGAAAGGTCTTCAAATGTTTGAAATTTGTTCTTTTCCTTTTAATGTTTTTCATTGCCTAAAGAACAAATATTGTTGAATGTGGTATCTGTGAAGATTTAATTTTGTTTGATTTGCACTGAAGATATTCTCCCTAGCAGTTTTCAATTTTAATTGCATAATCAACCATAAACATGCAGCTAACAGTTGCCACCAATTGAAATATAGATTATAAATTTAAAAATTAGTAAACACTTTAATATTCATTATTTTAATTATCAAAATATAACTGAATAGATGCATTGAGTAAACAAAATCAATTTTCATTTTAGTTTCATATAAAACAAGCAAATGAGAAAATACTCTTAAAAATAACTGTTAAAATAGATTGTGGAGAGGGTATCCTTGGATTAAATATTATTGAACAGGGGTAGGAGTAGAGCATAGTAGACAAAAATCCTTCAGTTGAAATCTTGGCTATGCCATTTATTGTGTGACCTTAGACAAGTTACCTTTAAATTGATTCATCTCTAACATGGAGGTAATAGCAGTACCTATCTTATACGGTTGTTGTAAAGATTAAATTAATGAGTGAATGTCAAAGTCTTAGATTAGTGCCTGGTACATAGTAAGTACTGAACACTTTATTATTATTAGTCTAATATTATATATCTTTCCCCTATATAATGACCACTAATACATTTGTTTTCAAAGCAATGTATTATGCATTTAGCAACATGTGTGTATGTATACCCAGTGCCAAAAAAATGTACACACATTTTAAGAAATGTTATCTATGTATTACTTTCCAAAGTTGAATTGAATTATGGTAGCAATGTATAGTATGATGCTCACTCAAACGATGGCACTAATCAAATAAATGCTAGCATGCAACAGGCAGGACAGTCAAAAAGAATGTTGGAAGTACGGTTGTCCTTTGAGCAGCGCAAGCCCATTTGCCAGGACAATGGATAGGATGAAGAGGTACGGTTGAGTTTCTCCTATGTTCTCCTGACTTAACACCCCTTGACTACTACCTATTGAAGACCTTACAGTCTGTGGTGTACCGTAAAAAACCAGCTACACTGGCGGTACTTCAGGAAGATATTGCAATGGCACATGCAGCGATACAAGTGGACACTTTGGCCAACATTTCTCAAGCAGTAGTTGACCATAATTAGAATTGTCTAGACACTGATGGTAACCACTTTGAGCACCTCTTGTAATTGCAGAAGTCAAACACGACTAGTTATTGGTATATATTATTACAATTTTAATACAGTTTTTTCTTTCTTAAAATGTGTATACATTTTTTGGCACTCTATATTTAATTTAAAAATCATGCTGTTATAGAAGATAAGCAGGCAGGTGTTAAAAGAGTTTTTAGTTAAGAAATATTCAGATAATTTCTATTTCAAGTCTGTCATAGTTTTCTGTGTTGAGGGTTCAAGTTCAAATTCATTTCTCCAAATGTCTATGTACTTTTTCTTAAATAAGATTTTAAAAGTAACTTAGTACTTGGTTTTATGATACAGTTTTGTCATTTGGAATTTTACCTTGTCCATAATATAATTGTGTGTTTTTGTAACTTCAATAACTCCACTAGTTGCTTTACCAGATAAAAAGAAAAGAAAAGGTATGGTATTTTATAATATCTATATACATTTGCAAATGTCATATTAATGTGCAAATTGTATATAAATTTTATTTTAATGCTGCATACAAGGTCTGACAATTAAGTTTGCAAACTTGCCACTTGTGTGCTTACATTGGCAGCACTGTATGAACAACTCGGTAAGGTTCCATAACCGTGTCTCACAGCTGTGTTTTTGTTGTGATGATGTCTTGCTGAGTGGTGTCCATTATTGTTGTTGCGTGTTTTTGTGTGCCATTATGAGAATGTCAGAGCTTGAATTAGAGCAATGAACAAACATTAAATTTTTTGTTAAATTTGGCAAGAGTAGAAGTGAAATCAGGGACATGTTAGTCCAAGTTTATGGGGATAATACCATAAAGAAAATGGCAGTGTACAGGTGAATTAAATGTTTTCCTGAGGGGAGAAAAAGTGTCACCGATGAAGAGAGGTCAGGGCAGCCAGTAACTCGCAAAACTGACAAAAACATAGCAAAAATTTGTCGAACTGTGCATCAACATTGTCAGCTGATTGTGAGAAGTAAAGTAAACATTGATAGAGAAAACTGAAAATCTTGGCATGAGAACAGTGGGTGCAAAAATGGTCCCAAAAGAGCTCACTGATGAACAAAAGCAAAGGAGTTGAAGTTTGCCAAGACCTTTTGGAGAGGCAAGAGGATGTTTTTGACCATGGAATCACTGGTGATGAAACATGGGTGTACCAATATGACCCTGAAACAAAGAATCAAAGTGCACAATGGAAGTCAGCCAATTTTCCATGACCAAAAAATGTCATCAGTCCAAATTAAGAGTCAAAATGTTACTAACCTTTTTTGATATCAGAGGGGTTGCTCATTATGAATTTGTCCCAACTGGACAAACAACCAACCAAGTGTACTATTTGCAAGTGCTGAAAGGACTACTTGAGAAAGTTAGATGAAAATGATTTGGACTTTTCACCAACAACTCACGGCTCTTGCATCACGACAAAGCTCACACAGCACTGTCTGTGAGGCGATTCTTAGCCAGTGAACAAATAACTGTATTGGAAAACCCTCCCTCCTCACCTGATCTGGCCCCCAGTGACTTTTTACCTTACCCAAAGACAAAGGAAATATTGAAAGGAAGACATTTAGATGACATTCAGGACATCAAGGGTTATACAACGACAGCTCTAATGGTCATTCCAGAAAAAGAGTTCTAAAATTGCCTTGAAGGGTGGACTAGGCGCTGGCGTCAGTGTATAGATTCCCTGGAGGAGTACTTCAAAGGTGACTGTAGTGATATTCAGCATTGAAGTATGTAGCGCATTTTCTAGGATGTGTTACTGAACTTAATTGTCAGACTTTGTATGTTGAATGCTGAGCTACAAGATGTAAGACACAATGATGTAAAAACAGAAAGAAGCAGTCTCTGTCCTCAAGAAACTTCCAGCTCTACTTAGGGATTATTCATATTACATTAAGTGATTATATTATATATATATATATATATATATATATATATATATATATATATATATATGAGTATATATATATGAGTGTATATATATATGAGTATATATATGAGTATATATATATGAGTGTGTATATATATATATGAGTATATATATGAGTATATATATGAGTATATATATATGAGTGTGTATATATATATATATATGAGTATATACATATATACAAATACACATGCATGCGCACACATGTGCATGCACACACACACACACACACATATATATATGTGTGTGTGTGTGTATATGTGTGTGTATGTATGTATGTATGTGTGTGTGTGTATATATATATGGAGAAAGGGAGAAAGGGAGAGACAGAGACCAGTCCTGTTTAGATTACATATATTAGATTATATATCTACTTACAATTTATATTTATATAAAATTTATAATTGTTCTATTTTATTATTATTTATTGTTAATTCCTTACTGTGATATATTTATAAATTAAATTTTATCATAGATATGAATGTGTAGGAAACAAACATAGTATATGTAAGTCTCACTATTATCTCAGGTTTCAGTCATCTACTGAAGGGCTTAAAATGTATCCCCTGCAGATAAAGGGAGACTACTGTAAATTGTGCTTTTAAATAAAATATTGGCCAAGTGTGCCAAATTATAACCCTGAACCATAATACTGAATGACTTCACATGCTTTAAGAAGAAGAGCCCACTCTAAAGGAATAAAAGCATTGCAAATTTAATGAGAAAGAAGTGTATAGAACTGAAAACTGAGATAAAAAAGCAATTTTGGTGTCTATGACTTTGGTGAATGGATCTAATACTGCCGTGACATCAATAGTTATAAAATAAGTATACTATAGGTATTTCCATTCCAGCTTTGAGGTTCTCCAGGAAGCCTCCCTATATAAGTCTTGTTCTCATTTTCCCTGCTCTATTCTCTGCAGCCTTCTACACACCAGTGCCAATGTTTCCTGTCTGCTGCAACCTCCTAGTAAATCTGCAAAGCTTCTACGTGCTGCCTCCATTATCATACAGCAATCCCAAAGAAAATATCACCATTTTACATTTTACACACCACCTGGACTGCACTAAATTTTAAGAATCAATACCTTTCTTTCAAAAAGTACTTTTCCAACTGCTGTCAGAAATTTAGGAAGAACTATCCTTAGATTGAAACAATGCTTTAGCATAATGTTTGAATTTATCAATAAAAGAGAAAAGGTAAAATGATTATATCACTGTCCTCAGGATAGAAGAATGCACCCCTCTGCTAAGTTACTAATGTGGAACCAACCATGACACAAGTGTCTGCTAATGTACAACCTTTGGTGTACTCCGATTTTAATGTAAAAATGGCTAGGTTTTGTTAGGGATATAAAAACAATGATTTTACACAAAATAAAGAAAAATGGATTCCAATTTGAGCTTCAGTGATACCATGCTGTAATCAGTGACCTGGTCAGTCATTAATTAGGATGGTATTTATAGGGTTTTATTATTCTTTTGGAGGAAGAGAGTTAATGTCATCTACAGTTTTCCAATTTGTTAATACCTAAGAGCCGGTCGCTTCCACCTAGCTAAACGGTTAATGGGCGATGGTAATCTTTCAGGAGTACTGCTTCAGAAGGTAAAGCTGACTGGCAGGTGACAAGAAAGAAATCCATGTACAGGATATACAACAAGTAGCAGGAGAAGGATTGGGGGAACTTCATAAATATATAAACACAAAGAGAAAGAATATTGTTGGCAAGACAAATATTCTTTGGATTGCTTTGGGGGTTTGTTTGTGTGTTTATTAATGAAGTAAAAGAAGGCTAAGTCAGTCATCCTCTTAAATTCTCTTCTGGCTTTGTTAATGTGTTAATTTTGTTAATTCTGTTAATTTCTTAATGTGTATAACTCCTATTATGTTCCTAACAGATCAGCAAATAGGAATACAGAACAATTTTAAATGTCAATTAAGCAAGCTTCTTAGGCTGGTGAATATTAAATAAGTCCAAATTATAAATGTATATTCTTGAAAATAAGACAGTTTCACACTTACCAGAAAATAAAAACCCTTGTATTTGAAATAAATAAAATAGAATTTTACTGCAGGAAAGGCAGTCTACTGGGCAATGAGAATGATGTTATGTTTTTGCATTAAACCTAAATTTTTTCTTTTCATTATTTATAAGTATTCATTATATGTCAAGAGTAAATGTGGTTCTACCCATAAAGAAGACAGGGTCTTTTTCCAAACAGGGTTGCTTTAAACAAACAGCAGTAAGAGCATTTTATAGAGTGCCTACTATATAAGAGCAGTCTATCAATTAGAAGGCATAGTAAATGTGGTTATATAATGTTTATTAAATAAGGAAAGAAACAACAGTACTGGAGGCCTGTGTCATTTTTAGAAAGCTAGTGTCTACCCTGGGCCTGTGTCTAGTTTTAGATGAAGTTTCTGCATCCCTATAGACTAAAGGAACATTTCCTCATGGTGGATTTATAAATGCTTATGTAAATGATATAAAAAGAAGCCCACTATTCAATAAATCATCAATACTACTTCCTGCAGCTTAGGGAGTTTTTCTTAGAGATATGATTATAAGAACTGGGCAGATTTTACTGAGCTGAACTTGGAGAGTTGGAGAAATTACATCCCAAGGTGCAATACGACTGCCAACATTTTGAACTTCCTGCCGAACTCAGTGAGTTTTATTCCTGGTGCATTGTTTGGGTTACTGCCATTCGTTTGAGAGAGAGACATGATTGCATTATCTAACCTTAACAGAACAGGTTGCTTTTAATCTCCCCTTCCAGTGTCAATTAAGAAACCTCACAGTTGTATAAATCTTAGCTTTCCAGACAATTCTTTATTCCAGCTTAATTCATTTCTTTGTCTTCCTCAATTTACTTCTTTAAAAGAGAACAGAGAAAATACATGAGAGATTTTAAAATATTAACACTAATTTCCACTAAGAGAGAGGTAGAGATGCAGGGTAAAATGGGAAAAGAACTAACATTTACTGAGCATCTACTATATTCCAGGCACCACGACTCACTCTTTAAAATATCTGGATGCATTGATGTCAATATTAAGCATGTAAAAATACCTACAATTCATAGACATGTGTATTTACTTCAAATTTTGTCAGTAAAACCCTTGGTGACTTCTGGTTTAGGCCAGAAGATGCAGAAAGCTGAAAAGAACATCGCTCTTGTTCTTAGAGTAGGAAAAAGCTGGACAAACTGCAAATAAATTACCTTTTGATCCTATGAAATAACTGAGGTCACATGGCAAACAACCAACCTAAGAGACAGATGCTTACAGGGAGAAACAGGACCTGAGCATTTGCTTATCTGCAGCAGACACTACTAAACACCATACGAATGAGTAGGAAAATTAAACCAGAGATGTTAGCATACTACTGAAGGCCAACTTTGGGCTAGTTGGGGGACTGTGAAGCCCCTGGAACTCACAGACAAGGTGGGGAGGGTGTCCCATGTCCTTGCTGGATTTCTCTCCAGGAACCTCACCAGGCTCCAGGGTTACCAAATGTCCTGTCCCAGTTTACCTGGGACTAAAGGGGATGCCAGGATGTAAGATTTTCAGTTTTATAACCAGGACAAGGTGGCAACCTTATGAGGATTTCACAGGAAAGATGGTGGAGAACCTGAGAAAGCTTCAGTATGCTGCTGCCTGGGGCATCACTGCCCATATCCAAGTACGCCTCCACCAGCTGAGAGAAGGAAACAGAGGTGCCTCCTCCTTCAAGACCCGTCTCCCCTTCCTCCCATGCACTAATCCCATCATTGTTTGTAGAATAAATAGGTACTAAAAAAAAAGAATCCATGGACACTTTAGATCTCAAAACACCCTTATAAATAAACTCGGGGGAACTGTTTTTCCTTAAAGGATTAAAATCAATTCCCTCACAAGGTAACTTCCTGAAACAGAGCTTAACAGTCAACAATAGTGCGATTACTATCTCACCCAAATAAATTTTACTTCCCTGACTTTTTGCTGCCCTCAAAGAGTCAAAGAGCAGTTAGTTTTTCATCTGCTTCAAAGCTTCTCCTTCCTATAGTAAGTTACTCAGCTAGGTTTCAACTAGAAATGCAAATTTTGATGTCCAAAATTTTAACAAAGGAATTGAAATTAGCACACATCAAGATGAAACTATGACACCTCTAACTTTCTGAGCTCCAAAGAACAGCCCTAGGATTCTGGTTCGATGGCCAATGTCCTGGATATCTCTTTCTTTTTCTTTTACTTATGACTCTGAATTTTAAGGAATTTAGACTCTACTTTTTAAAATATGAAGAGAAATCACTATAGGAGGAAAATATATAACATGTAATATATTTAAAATCAATTAATGATTTTTATTATGTTTTTCACTGTACAGGCAGTATGTTTCTCCTAAATAATAATAGTGTGATCTCTGTGTTGAAGCTTAATTTCAGGCAGTTTCTCATCCATTTAATTTACCAATATGGAAGATCCTTAACTAATTCTGGCCATTCTTGGTTTCTATAGATGTTGTGAGTACAGGAGGAAAAGAAGATAAAATATTTACCTTACCTTTAATTTAAAATGTACATGACATGCAGAATGGTTCTGACAGTAATACTGTCATTCTACTAATCGTGGTGTCCTGCATCCAACAGGGCACATCTCTTTCAACTTTGTCTTCAGTGACATCACACTGGCAGGCTGTGAATAGCCACAGAGGGAGCAGTAACTGCCTGGAAACTAGCAAATGCTACACCCAGAAGTACTGACATGTAAACATTGCTACATGGATAATCTCTAATGATATATGCTTCATGCCTGCATGGGCAGGGGTGGTATTTCAAGTCATGAAGGAGCTATAGGGAGGGAGATGGACTCGGGATGCCACTACTGGAGGGCTGTTTTTGTGCTGAACCACTTTCTAGAAGCATTTTTCACCCTAGTTGATGATGAGTCATAAATGATCTCCTATAAACCTTTTTTTTTTCCTAAAATTATACCTCTGGAGTGGGTTAACTGTGGCTTCTCAAAAGGTAGGCCCACACCCAAATCCCTGAAATCTTTGAATGTATCCCTATAGGAAAGGTAGATGTAATTGGTTAAGGAATTTGGGGTGAGATTATCCTGGATTACCTGGTTGAGCCCTACACCAATGACAAGTGTCCTTCTAAGAGACACAGGAGAAGACACAGAGCAGCAGTTCACATGAAGATGGAGGCAGAGATTGGAGCCATGTGGCCACAAGCCAAGGAAGCCAAGAAGGGACGGAGCCAGCAGAAGCTAGAAGGGGCAAGGAAGAGTTCCCCCCCAGAGTCCCCAGTGGGAGTGTGGCCCTGCTGGCCCTTCATTTCAGACTATGGCCTCCAGAACTGTTTGAGAATAAATTTCAGTTTATTCTAAGCCACCTGCTTTGTAGTAATTTGTGGTGGTAGCCACAGGAAACTGGGACAAAGATCCATGGGAATTAAGATTTATTCTAATTATTTCTTCAAGACGCCTACTATCAAGACCCACTAACTCAAAAGATACAATAGACATGCATCTTTTTTCATCTGCTACCTTTGTACATTTTTCCTCTACAAAATAGCTCTAACACTCACTGGCTGTCAATATGGTCATTTCGTGAGCAGCTCCCTTTTTGGTGTCTGCTTTCTAATTCATCTTTGACATATGGCTGAAAGGAATAACCTCTTCTGACACTCTTTGTCCCCCCAAACCCCCAAATCAGCAAATGTTGGTTCTTTTCTAATCTGGGGTTTTCTCAGCAGCTAACAGGGTATGGTCCACATCAACATGTGATAATTTGAGCAAGAGAAAAATATCACTTTAAAAAGGAAATGTCAAACATTATCAAGTAAAAGCTAAAGAAAAAGTGTGGATGAGCCAGCAGCCACAGGACCATAGCCCTGTCAGCAGACTATGAAAAGGAAAAACAAAAACAAAAACAAAAACAGCTTTCTGTATTTTACATACATTTGAGGCTTCCTGCTTCTCCAGACTTGTCTCATGGAGTTTTCACCCTCATTTCTTTCTACTTTCAGGCACAGTGACTGTGGGTCACGTGACACTTATTCCATAGGAAAGACACTAAAATAATACATTTTACGTAGGTATATTTTGGTTGGTGGGAGGGTTATTTATTTGACTTCTCTTTTTTCAAATACTTCACATTACTTGCATAAATGAAAAACTGATCTGATTTTCTTTCATTCCTTTCTAAAACCTTGCCTCTTCCTGGTGTCCCCATCAGTGACATCAGTGCTTGTACTTCTCAGTCCTTTAGATGTTTTGTACCAGCGTCCTTAATTTTCTGTTTCTCCTATTCCTATGTTTCTCACATTCAAGGTGTTTCCAGTGCAATGAAATTTTTTATGATGGATTCAATCCATTCCCACACTCTGCCTAACTCTAGGCTTTCAACCACTCTCATTGAAATATATTTAATAGACCGCACATACTCTAAATGTATCCACGTGTTACTTCAAAATTAGCTCCTCAAAACATACCTTTACTTTTTATTTTCTACTAATTCATATTTGGACTCCAGTGTGTGTTTTACTACTCTCTTTATATAATCTTTCTTCAATGTCTTATTTTATTTTTAAAATTTCCCTAGTTCAAATTCTCTGCTTTGCTGGGTTCACCCTGATGCTCTGTACCCATCCATCTGTCTGACTTCCCCTACTTGTTCAAAGCTAAAAATTTGATGACACCTTACTCCTGGTCTTATTCATACTTATTTTCAAGGAATTTCTAACTATATTAGTAAGAATCAATGGGAGAAGTTATTTGAAGATATGTAGCTATTATGTAAGATATTGTTACAAGATAGCATAATCATTTAAAAAATATGGTTGATGGAAAAGGTCCCCAAACACTTAAAACTAATATTTTTCTAATTATTAAAAATTGGGAGGTTATATTCTAGAAATAACAGATTAGTAAACATATATCAGTCATAGGTGAAATACTAGAAGAGATTATGACACTCATGAGATTTCTGTCACTAAAGATGGAAAATATGATCAGTAGAAGCAATAAGAATGTCATTTTAAACCATATTTTTTCAGCTTTATTAAGGTATAAATGAGAGAATTAACCATATTTTTAATAGATTCCACTAGCTTTGATCAGGGGAATGCTTTCAGCAAGGTCTCCTCAAGTTAACCTCTATCTTAATCAAGGTTCTTAAATGCAGTTATTCCACAAGCTATGAATTTACCTACTTTATTATTATCTCAGGCTCATCAATGAGCTGGAAAGATTTATTGAGACAATGAGTGAGTAGCAGAAAAGAATCAAAAAGTTCTAGGAAACTAAAATTTCAGGCTGATATCAAGAAGGTGAAACTAAATACAGACAAATAGGGATCTTTTCACTCAGGTTTATTTCACCATGGCTGAGACATAACAAATGTTCACATAAAAAAACAACAGTAAGAACAAAGGTTTAGATTGCATCTCCAATCTGAGCCATAAAGTCATGTGAATGCAAAAAATATGTATTATTCCAGGGTGGATTACAGATATCAGGGATCGATTTGTGCCAGGCAAGTAAACATTCTCTCTTTACCCTGAACTTACTGAACTACAGTTCAAAAAGCCATTTCAGATTCTAGATGCCATGTGCCAATGGACAAAATAGATCATCTGAAGACTAGGCAAAGCTGTGTTATCAGAAGGTAACTATGAAAAACCTAGCAAATGAGGGGCATGTTGAAAACAATGGGGTGTTTGGCTTAGAACAGACATGATTAAGGGAGGAACACGGTAGCCATGGTAATACACTTAACAAGCTCTTAGGTCAGGGCCCTTCAGGTGCAAATTACAAAGAGTTTGATTTCAGCTCTGTGTAGGAAGACCTTTCTAACCATTTCATTATTCCCCAAATAAAGTGTGTCTTCTTATGTAAGAGCAAGATGCCTCTTCCTGGAAGTTTTCAGGCCAATGCAGGATAATCCTTTCTGCAGTGTGTATTCTATATGGGGATCCCTGCACTGGCCTGAGAAAAGAGAGTTCACAGCTAATGTGTGCTGCTGCTTAGATCCTCTCTCCTTCCCATAGCTGGATAATACACATCTACAGTAAGTGTGGGCCATGCATGTGGATAGACATTGTCACTGAAAAATGGCAGGTTCTCTGACAAAGGGTTTCACAAGCTGTGACAGATTGACAAAGGTGTGTCGACAATGATTTCATACAGTGTGGATGCCTGAAATGCTGGAATGATAAAGGGGTCTCATTACAAAAAGGAATGTTGAGTCACATGGCTTTTTGTTAACAGATTCTCTGTATTTTGCATGGATATAGGACATGCTGTTGTTATTACAGAATTCAAAACATGAGAATGTGATTGTGAAAGACAGAGAAGGGTGGCCGGTCCTGAGTAAAGCCCACCAGGTACTCCACCTTTTTCATGCTAAAGTCAACTACACAAAAAGCTGAAGAAAGAACCTTTCAAGCTTTCAATTTATTTTTCAGGTTTCATAGTATTTTAGAATTGCATTTAATGTAAGAAAGACTGGCAAAGGATGTGACCTTTGGATATAGGATAAGATCATGATTTTACTAATATTTTACTTTTCTTTAAAATAGCTCACAACCTCAAGTATGTGAAATGCAATAATTTCACATCTTTACCCTTGAGGTTCATTCAGATTAAATCTATCATATAATTAATTCTAAAATATAGCATCTGTCATTTCTTAAACATAAGTGTAGGAAAATATGTTTATCTTTTTAAAACTTTTATCTTTTTATAAAAATTGTCAAAAGTAAGAATGAATGCAAAGATCAAAATCAATTTTGAGGTCACTAAACAACTCAAACACTTAAAAATAGTAACTTATCATGAATTTGGGGTTGACTATTTAGAACCTGTAATCATTCCAAGGCTGAATGTTCAATTAGGACTTCAGAGTGTTATTAAAACATAAACTCTACTTCCATTGGGAAAATAGTACCAATTACAATAGAGACCTATGTTATTCATTACATTATTGGTTAGCAGTTTGTTGATACTGAAGTCAATACTGTTAGACATAAAAGTTCATACTCTGCCAAAGCCCATGCAGCTGGTTGCTATGTGGGAAGGTCCAAAATCCAGAATTCCCAGTTCATGTCAAATAGCATTTACATCTCATAGCAGGGCGAATGAAACCCAAGGTAAATTAACTCAAGAGACACTATAATGAGCACCTGGTTTATACAACGAACTGCACTGAGCCCTTGTGGGAGCAGTGGGCATGCCAAAATGCTGAGCACTTTTCTTAAAGACATCAACAGCCTCATAGTTCAGGAGACAAGCCTGAAAACCTAAAAATCAACACATGGTTTCCCTTGTGGTTCAAGATGGTAATATAGAGAATAAAAGTACATGACTAGTGTACTTGTTGAGGTGTGAACAATATATGTTACAGAAACACCAAAGTAAGATGGGGGAAATGGAAGCATGCTCTTGGGAGAAAGTGAAAGTTGAATTGGATCTTGGAGAATGGATGGGATTAAAGAGAGAAAATAGGCAAGGTGATATTGCAGGAAGATGAAACTGATGAGTAAATGCAAATCACATTCATGTCTATAAAGTACTCTCCCCAAATAATGGATGTGTTATCATTTGCATTAAGTGAGATACTGTCTCTAAGAGTGATTTTTATTTAGGGAGAGTAACTACATGTTTAGTTAGCATCTATCCTGAGTGAGTTCAGAGGGAACAAAGAAGAAACTATTAATTCAATGCCTTATTTATTTTTTACCCTTACATCCTTTCTTTTCACAAAGTAATTGAAGCATCATGTGATAATATATACAAAAATTACATAAAATAAATTACTGAGGGAAAACTAGCTGAGAAGCAAAATGTACAAGACCGAATGGCTGTTAACGTGAGGCACAGATTTGATTAGCAAAGATACGTATCCATCAGTTAAAAACAAATCTGTAATTCCAGAAAGGAATTTTGCTTGTGTTGGCATAAAGAAGTCACCTGATGGTGTACAGGTGATAGTCTTATCTCTGTCTCCAAACCAATAGCTATAATGAAAAATTTTACATGGTTGTTCTTCTAATGTCCCTTAGTGTGAAATAAGAACATTATGCTCATGCACAATCTGCTAAAAGCTATTCTATGAGGGGCCTCAAATGGTGTGACCAGCATGCTCCAGAGTTCTGATGATCTGAACATGTTTGTACAAGAGTAAAATGTCTAATATGTACAGGAATAGATGGACTACATATTTTTCAGTTTATACTCATTCAAGCATGCCACTAATTTTACTGAGCATCTATTATGTGACAGTCATTAGGCAGACAACGGTGAATACTATGCTATTGAGGGAATGCAAATAATTTTTTAAATGAACAAATTAGATTAGTGCTATGTCATGAATGCTATGGAAATATCTAAATGATGGGGTGGTGATAGAGAACATGGTGGGGGGCCTTGCTATATTGGAAAGTTTACATGAAAGTCCTTTCTAATATGATAGAGACATGACTGAGATGAGAAAGGAAGCAATAGAGCTATCTGAGAGAAAAGCGGGCTGAGGAAACTCTGCAAAAACTTTAAATGATCATCTGTTTAAATAATATTAATAGCAGGAAGACCAAAGGTTAACCTCTTCATCAACATTATTTCTGAGAACTGGCTTTGATCAGAACTTGGTAGAAGACCAAGGTTATAGTCTCTGATGAGAACTTGCAGTGGAAATATGCTCAGTTTCAGGTTGAAGAACATTCCTTATTCTTGATAATCAGCGATGTGAAGGGCAGTGTGAGGGCTTTCTTTTGCAAATGACAGAGTGGGGGTCGGGGAGCCTAGAATACTGGCAATGGAGTCAGTATCTTCTTAAGAAAGAAGTCTGTGTTCGCTTCAATACATGGACAAATGGGGTGGGGTTAGAGGGAGCACCTGATGACATACCACAGAGCAGGGCCAACTGTGTTTCAGTTTTTGTTTTAAAAAACAAAAAACCCTTATGATTCAAAATTACATAGAGAGTCATAAAGAAGTCTCCCAAGATATCTGAAGATGTCTCAGTTTTGCTTCCTGGTGAATCTTCCAGAATTAACTGACCACAAATTGCAGCCCTAGGGTCCTGAACTGCAGGACAGAATCATGTCCTGGGTATACGTTGAATGCTGTGGGCCTCTGGCAAACATGTTGAGTTTGATTTTAAAGATATTCCAGCAAAAAATAATAAATAAAATGAATAATAAAGGACCTGTTGTCTGTTTTGGACACTTCTAGGGATTAGCAAAACTAGGTAATCATATTATAGCGGATAATTTATATTTTTAATTTCAACAGCAGGGACATATATCCAGGACTTTGAAAAACAATATCAAATCATTTAGATATTAATAAAAATAAGAGAGAAGGGGCAAATTATATTTTTACTTTATACCATTAGAAATATTCTCTCTAAGGAGGCCATCATCACAACTGTCCTTGATCTTCTAAAAGGTATTATATTAAGATGTAGATTCTGTAAGCTTATCAGTAATTGGATCCATTTAAGTTGTGATATAATAAATTCCTAAGCAAAGCCTATAGAAACATTAATAAAATTTACAAACAACCTTGTATTGTTTGGAAAATATTTTTCCCCAAGGTAACAGAGATTGTATCAATTGAATGAATTATCTTGGCCTAAAACCCACCTATCCTAGAGTAGTGAATTTGTTTTAGAAACTAGGTTTCTAATTTTTTAAAAAAGAAAATAGTCATGGAGATGAGATGTCATTTATGAGCTTACAAGTTAAAGTTATTCTGTGAAAATTTGTACAATTTTATTTTATAAAATTGACAATGAATAAAAAAAATTGTGTAAAATTAAAAAAAATTAAATGAGCAAAGCTTGGATACCCATCTCCCAACTCTGGACTGACCATATTTAATTGGGCCCTTCAGTAAAATTATAACATGTTCTTTGTTCTCCTGGGATCTATAAATTATGGCAGGGGGAGAAAGAACACATTTAAAAAACACAGACAGGAACACAAATATTTGGGGATGGAAAGAGAACTAGCTGATTCTGGGTGAAGAACACATAATATAACACATAGACAAGGTATTTTAGAATTATACACCTGGAACCTATGTAATTTTTACTAATCAGTGTCAGCCCAATAAATTTAACAATAAAAAAAGAATGTCTAAAATACTTGAATTAGACTTCAATATCTAATTTCTTCTGAAAGTTGATTAAAACAGGCTTTCTGAAGATGCTGATGGATTCTATATCTCTGAACCATCAACAGAAAGAGGGGTCAATACTTAAGCGGAGCTGCAGGTAATTCTCTGGGGTTTTTTATCTGCTTTCCTGCTGTGCTGTTTAGAGTTTTGTTCAGTACTTTTTATAAGTTGTTCGCAAGACCTTCACTTGACCTTCAGCAGAACATTGTCCAGGGTACGACTGGTGGCTAGGAGCCAGAGTCACAGTGATCTGGGGGATGACTCAGGTCTTTAAGGTACTGACCACACCACTGCGGGCTGAATGCCCAGTCTGGGACAGGCCTGGCCATGTATCAAAGGGAGGTGATTTTATACACAATTTATGGTGAAGGATGATAAAGGAAGCAAAATCAATCAACTATCCCAACACTGTATCTTTATTGAAAGGAGCTGGTTCTGTCTCCCACTGCTGGCTCAGAAGAGCCTAGAAGTTGCCCAAGGTCTTTAAGTTACCACTTAGTGAACAGTCTCTCTTGTTGGTGCCACAGGAGCCATAGTCTAGGCATCAATGTCCTTCCAGGCATCGATTGCTCTACTGCTAACTAAATGAAGCAGACCCTACCTGAGCACCTGCCCAGTGCCAGGCACTGTCCTTGGCACATTGGGGTTTGGGCAGTGGAGCCCTCTGAACCACAGACAGCACGTAACCTTTGCTCGCCATTCAGTCAGCTAGCATTTACTGAGCAATGGCTATGTATGGAGCACAGACCTTCCTTTTTATAGTAAGTTATTCACTATTTCACTAATCTTCACAAAGATCCCAGGACGTGGGTGTTATTGTCCCATAGAGTCATTTTCTTCGTGAGACAATTGGAGTCAGAGAAGTTAAGTGACTCATGTGGGGTCACATAACCAACCTTCTTTATTCTGCACCTCTACTAAGAAAGCTCCCCCTTCCTCTATGGCCTCGAGGCCCCGGGTGTAACCCGATCTCAGCATCTCTGGGAGCCTGTAGAAATGCAGAGGCTCAGGCCCCGCCCAGATCTATTCCTCAGACCCTGCATTTCCACAAGCCCCGCAGGCAGTCTGTCTGCATGCTGAGATCTCAGCAGAAC
>PVJL010013466.1:0-32229 GCA_004026885.1 Lyroderma lyra
CAAAGACCTGACATTTCCTCACTCCTGCAGCCTTGGCTTCTGTTGTTTCTGACAGGAAGTCTCCACTCTGGCCCAGCTCTGCTGATTCCTGCTTCAGTGGACTTTCCCTTGGAGCCATTACAGCTGCCGCCTCTGAGATTACATTGAATGTCACCCTCAATTAACCTGACAGGATACAGTCCTTCCAAGCCCTTCTTGGAACTCAGAGAAAATAAGAGGCATTAGGGTGGGAAACTAAAAAACCTTTTATGATCCTGGCTTTTTTGCAGGTAAATCCTTCATAAAATTGCTGTTTTATTGTTTCCAGGCACTTGGCTCCGATGATACCAACACGAGTCTAGAAGGCTCTCTCAGCCCATCCATCAACTTTCACAAGATGAGAACCTCTGGGAATCATGGAAACCACTCAACAAATTGGAAATGTTAATAACATGGTTCAAGAAAACACCAAATCTTGGGTATTTCCTTCCTGTACCTTTCCCCAGGTAAACTGATATGAAACACTATTGTGAAGGAAACTTTTTTAAAGCTTGTGTGAGTAAGTGTGCCTATGCATGTGTTCATGTGCTCAAAGGGGAGAAGCAAGCCAAAGCTATGGGGCATTTCTAAAGAAAATAAATCTTTCCCAGAGACCCATTCCTTTTTCTCTGACATTTGGACTACATATAACACAGAATTATACAATCTTTCCTGCAGTAATGGGTTGTCAGATTCTTCCTCCTATATAAATGGTTTATTATTTAAGCTCTTACTAGTTTTTATCCACACATCTGAATAATGTGAGTTGTCCAGAAAACAATGTTGAAAAGTTAGCTGCCGTATAAACAGTCTTCTAATTTTAGAATATGCCGAGCGTTTGTACAAATATTTACCATTTACAATGATTTCCCGGACTCATATCAACCATCCCAAGATAGTGAAAATGACCTCACCTAAACTGCTTCTGGTGTATGCTGTCCATTAATTGCGATAAAATGCTCTGGCTTGCCATGTAAAAATTAATTTAATTCCTTGGATCTCATTGAGGAACATGGCAGGAACACAATTGGAAAAGACTCAATGGTGACTATGTTGTCATTGTTCTTCCAGGTTGTCGCAGTCAGTTTTGCTGCTTTTATTCCAATGAACAAAATTTTCCTACTTCTGTAATGATATGCCTGAACATGTTTTGCTCCTCTAAGACTCCCTGTGCACAGCAGGAACTATAAACCTCTTAATTGTTCCAATGTAGCCACAGTAAGCACACAGTCAGAAAATATCCAAAACAAGAATTTCATGCAATGATTTGGAATTGAGTCCAGCTGTTGTAATTGTGACTAAATACTTGTTGTGGCTTTGTTTTTTAAATAAGCTGTCTAAATTAAGTAAGTGACATTATTGTTTCATACATTGATAAGAAGGGTAAAGAGTTTGGTTTTGAAGTATACATTCACACTGTTCTTGGGAAGTTCTCAGCAGATTGTAAACTTAAAGAAATTTCTAAGTTTTATTTCCACTCAGAATAAGAGAAAAAAACATTTTTTATTTGTAAAATTATTATACACATCAGTTTCTAAGAAGTTTCTGAGGATATTTTACTCAGGATATGTGGGATATGTGGAGTAGGAATAAAGAACTATCAGGTGATAAAAATTGAAAAGCTGCAATAAAAATAGTATTAAAAGATTTTTTTCCAATTTCAATTACCCATCAGTCATTTTTAAGGGAGGGGAGTACTGTAGAGGAATGAATATACCCATAATTTGAAAATGTTTTTCCATTAAGATATAAATTTCCATGAAGATGTTGATAAGCAACCTTTTTCAAAAATGAATTAGAGTAATTATAGATAACATCCTCATTTGTTCATTATTAGGTTTAACTTTATGAAACTGATATTTTCAAAGGTCAAAATTGGTCAAATAGGAAACATTTTTCACATGTTCAACCTAATATTTTATTCTTTTTGCTTATCATTATGTATATTCTTACTTATGTCAGTATTGGATGTGAGTTTATAATAAAAGACAGATAGAGTAAATCCATTATCACAAAGGACAAAAGAACAGAGCTGTGTAACAGCATGGGAGGGATAATGGTTTTGGAAATATGGTCTAAGGATAACTATCACAATTGAACAGTAAAGCTAACTCGGAATTTCCTGGAAGCCAAAGCAAGATGGAACAAGTTATGAAACTCTCATTTAATAAAGAAATACATGACTATTCATAGATGCAAGTCTAGCTGTTAAGAGAAATACATCAAGTGAGCTTTTGTATTAGAGGTACTTCTAAAGTTAATACCTAACATTTATGTAATGTTATTAGTTTATAAACCTTTGTCTTATGAGTGCTTTGAATGAAATTAATGTATCGGTTGAAACACCGAAAGGAGAAACTTGGAGAGAAACTGGCAGTGACTCTCAGCGATTGAATGGAGAAAGCATTGCTTCTCCCAAGGAGAACTTTTCCTCTGGAAGTCCTCTGGTTTCACGTCATCACCAAGCTAATTTGGTTTCCCAAGTATGGTTCCATATTAGAAAGTTAGTTTATACTGTGAACTATTGAATTTATTTTCAGATAAAAATTAAAGTGTGCATTAGGCCAGTTAAGCTGGGGGTTTTCCCCCAACACTCTGGACAAAATGACATCCAATTTCCAGATTTGTTGAGCAGGGAAAGCAAACACGGGAATGCAGGAAGGTAAAAGCAAACTTGGGAATTTTGGAGGATAGATTTACTTTCCTTGACATTCCTCTACCCTACTCTATTTAATATGGGTAAAAAGAATGTTTTCTTTATTTTTTCCACCTTTATTGAGAAATAATTGAAGTATAACATTGTGTAAGTTGAAGGTGTACAAGCTGATGTGACACACTTGTGCACTGCAATGTGATTGCCACCATAGCGCTCACTAATACCTGCGTCACATCGCATAATTACCATTCCTTTCTGTGATGAGAACATTTCAGATTTCTTCATTTGGCCACTTTCAAGTATACAAGTATACTACAGTATTACTAACTATAACATATGAGGTCCCCAGCATTTTCTAACTGCAAGTTTGTATTCTTTGGCCAACATCTCCCTTTTTCCCACTCCCCAGCGTCTGGGAATCGCCATTCTAGTCTCAGTTTCTAGGAGTTCAGCTTTAGGATTCCACACATACAGTATTTGTCTTTCTCTAATTTATTTCACTTAGCATAATGCATCAAGCTCCATCCATCTCTCAAATGACAGGTTTTCTTTTTCCTGTGGCTGAACAACATTCCATCTTAGGTATGTATGTATGAAAGCTGTTCAGAAAGTATCCAGCCATGTAACTGTTCTTGTTATATTGACAATGGCTGGAGACTTTCTGGACAGTCCTCGTATAATATATCTCACTTCTTTATCTTGTTTCCACATGTTGGCGATTTTGAATGAAGCTACAATGAACATGGGAGTGCTGACATCTCTTCCATGTCTCCTTTTCACTTTCTTTGGATATACACTCAGAAGTGACATTGAGGAATCCTATGGTAATTCTATTATTAATTTTTTGAGGAGCCTCCATTCTGTTATCCATTGTGGTTACACTAATTTGCATTTCCACCAACAGTACAAGTTATATTCCAGTGACAGTGCCTTGTCTCCACATACTAGCTGACACTTGTTATGTCTTATTTTCTTAATGATAGCCATGCTCATAGGTATAAGACTGATTGTGGTTTTGATTTGCATGATGATTAGTAATGTTGAACATCTTTTCTTGTACCTGTAGCCATTTGTATGTCATCTTTGAAAAAAAAAATGTTTATTCAGTTTGTCTGCTCACTTTTTAATTGTATTTTTTGTTTGTTTGTTTGTTTGCTGTTGAGTTCTTCATATGTTGTGGATATTAACCCCTTATCAGATATATGATTTGCAGCTATTTTATCCCATTTTATAGGCTGCTTTTCATTTTATTGATGGTTTCTTTGCTGGGTGGAAGTCTTTAATTTGATGTAGTGCCACTTGTTTATTTTTTATTTTGTTGTCTTTGCTTTTGGTGTCAAGTCCCCCAAAATCACTACCAAGCCTTTTGTCAAGGAGCTTACCTCCTATGCTTTCTTCTAGGAGTCTGACAGTTTCAGATCTTATGTTCAAGTCTTTATTTCATTTTAAGTTAATTTTTGTGTATGGTGTAGGATAGGGGTCCAGTTTTATTCTTTTACACATGACTGTCCAGTGTTCCCAGTACAATCGTTGAAAAAAACTATCCTTTCCCCATTTTATATTCTTGGCTTCATTCTATATTAATGGACCATATATGAACGGGTTTATTTCTGGGCTCTTGATTCCTTTCTCTTGATCTGCAGGGTGTTTTTAAGCTAATATTATACTGTTGTAATTACTTTTAACGTCATAATGTCATTTGAAATCAGAAAATATGATAACCCACCATTTTTTTCTTTCTCAAGATTGCTTTGGCTATTCAGGGTTTTTTGGGAGTTTAATGCAAATTTTAGGATTGTTTATTCTAGCTCTGTAAAAAATGCCTTCAGAATTTTGATAGGGGTTGCACTGAATCTATAGATCATTTTGGGTAGTATGGACATTTTAACAGTATTAGTGCTTCTAATCCATGAGCACAAAATATCTTTTCACTTATTTGTACATTTTTCAATTTTTCTCTTCAATGTCTTACAGTTTTCACTGTACAGATATTTCATTTCTTTGGTCAAATTTATTCCTAAGTATTTTATTCTTCCTGATGCAATTTTAAATGAGTTTTTTCCTTAATTTTTCTTTCTGATAGTTTATTGTTACTGCATGGAAATGCAATTGATTTTTATATATTGATTTTGTATCCTGAAAATTTCCTGAATTTGTTTTTTAGTTCTAATACCTTTTTGGTGGAGTCTTTAAGATTTTCTATGCATAATATTATCTACAAATAAAGACAGTTTTACTTCTTCCTTTCCAATTAGTACATCTTTTATTTCTTTTACTGGCCTAATTGCTCTGGCTAGGACTTCCAGTATCATTTTCAATAAAAATGGCAAAAGTGAGCATCCTTGTCTTGTTCCTGATCTTAGAGAAAGAGTTTTCCGTGTTTCATCATTTGAACATGATGTTAGTTGTGGAGTTATCACATATGGCCTTTATCATATTGAGGTATGTTCCATCGATCCCCAATTTATTGAGAGTTTTTATCATAAAAGGATGTTGAATTTTGTGAAATGATTTTTCTGCATTTATTAAAATAATCATATGATGTTTTGAGGGGATGAAGAAAAAATTGAAAATGTTTTTCATTTACAGTTAGCATTCAATACTATTTTATATGAGTTTTGGGTGTACAACATAGTGGTTAGAAATTTATATAATTTATGAAGTAATACCCCCTAATTATTCTAGTACCCACCTGGCACTATACATAGTTATTACAATATTATTGAATATATTACCTATGTTGTACTTTATATCTCTTTGACTATTTTGTAACTATCAATTTTTATTTCTTAATCTCTTCACCTTTTTAATCAGCCCCTTAAGCCTCTCCCATTGGGCAAACATCAGTTTTTTTCTTTGTATAATATCTATGAGTCTGTTTATGTTTTGTTTGTTCATTTATTTTGTTCTTTAGATTCCACATATAAGTGAAATCATATGGTATTTGTCTTTCTCTGTTTGACTTATTAGCATAATACCTTCCAGGTCCATCCATGTTCTCCCAAATGGTAAGATTTCATTTCTTCTTATAGCTGAGTAATATGCCATTGTATATATGTACTACAAATTTTTATCCAATTGTCTATTAATAGACATTTAAGTTGCTTTCATATCTTGGCTATTGTAAATAAAGCTGCAATGAATATAATGGCCAGATAAAAATTTTTGAATTAGTCTTTTGGATCTCTTCAGATAAATATCCAGAATTTGAATTGCTGGGTCATAAGGTAGTTCTTTTTTTTTTTTTTTTTTTTTTTTTTTTTTTTTTTTTTTTTGCTTTTTAGTATGTGGGTAGCTCCCTGACTGGGAATCGAACCCAGGCCGCAGCGCTGACAGCGCCAGCGCGGAAGCCTTAAGCCACTACACCACCAGGGAACTCCCGAGGTAGTTCTATTTTTAATTCTTTGAGGAACCTCCATACTATTTTCCAAAGTTGTTGCACCAATTTGCAATCCCACCAACAGTGCACGAGAGTTCCTTTTCTCCACATCCTTGCCAACACTTGTTTTGTTGATTTATTGATGATGGCCATTTTGACAAATGTAAGGTGATATCTCATTGGTAATCATATGATTTGTGTTAATTTTGTTAATGCAGTGTATTACATTGATTGCTTTGCAGCTATTGAACCATCATTGCATCCCTAGAATAAATCCCATTTGATCGTAATATATAATCCTTTTAATGTATTGTTAAATTAGGCTTGCTAATGTATTATTGAAGATTTTTGCACCTTCAGGGATACTGGTCTGTAACTTTCTTTTCTTGCCATATCCTCATCTAGTTTTGGTGTCAAGGTAATGTTGGCCTCATAAAATGAATTTAGAATTATTCTCTTCTCTTGTGTTTTTTTGGAAGAGTTCAAGAAGAATTGACATCAGGACAACACTGAGTAATTTGATCCTCACTTGAAATGTCTGCCCGAGTGCTTCTTTCCTGGTATCTTATATCTCAGCTCCCAGGAACACACTACTTCTGGTTTGAACCTTTTTAATTCCCACCTTGAGCTGTTTTCTGTCCCTTAGCCTGGGCAGAGATTCTCTAATCATCCACAAAGGCATCCACACAATTTCATTTATGGATGTCCTCTTCCCAGGGATGGAAAGGAGACTTCCCTGTTGATTGATACTGTTAGAAATCCCCAAGGGAGACATAGACATATTATGTTCTTCATGTGTGCTAATATGGACTTAACTAGAAGCCCCTGGGGAGCCATGTATTTATATGCACAGTTTTTGTTCTAGAAGGGTAACTACCTGCAGTGTTTACAGTGTACAGGCCCTTCAGAAATTGTATCCAAGTGATTTAAAACAAATAGAAGTGAGTTAGATGCAGTGTTGCTGAAGCATGTTATTATTCTGGGTAAGCTTCCTGGGGAAGGCCGAAACGAAGCTACATTGAATTTGCTCTTCACTAGGAGAAAGTTTTCTGGGGCATCTTGGTAACAGTGGAGAAAGACGTGACGAGAGAGGGATGGAGGAGGATTTCCTTGCCCACTAGGGTTTTGTTACTGTCCCTAACACACAGGGTTGTGGCTTTTACAAACCCTCCAAGGCCTGGAATTAAAATGTAAGGACTGTCATTCTTAGGAACATCGGATGATGTGGAAGTGGAGACATTTAGAGTATTTCAAGCTGGGCTTCTTAACTTGGGTTTTGGCATTTGGCCTGGGAAAGAGATACTTTTGGAATTCCTTAAAAATATAGACAAAATGTTGTTTATGTGAGCACATGCAGATTTTTCTGGGGACCACATGTGGATTTTTAGACTTCATCACACAAGGAGTCTGTAAGAAACTATCTTGCTCTTCTCTCATTCCTCTGGAATAGCTTTTTATTTTATTCCGTTATATAGGTCTTTCTTTCAGGTTACAATTTTTTGTTTATTTGGTTGGTTGGTTGGTTTTTTACCCTGAGCTATTTTTCAAAGAGGATTAAAAGAGAAAGATGTGCTTCATCGAAAGCATCATGCTTCTGAGAAGACAAGACATGTCTCTTCTCCCTTACCCTTTCATACTCTGTTCTATCACTTCCCTTGCTTTCTAGACTGTGTAACCCTAAGACTTTTCACTGGAAATGGTGCTCTCTCCCCAGAATGGTGCCCTCTGGCATCACTGAGCTCATTACTGCCCTTCCTCCCTGGGCTGTTTTCTTAAGAGACAGAAGGTATGTTACCTGAAGCAAAGATGATCTGCATTCCTATTTGCCAGAGCCTGGAAAGCTCTCAAGCTATAAGAAATTGCTACCAAGATTATAGCAAGAAAAAAATGGTTTTTCTTTTCCTACTACCTGGCTTATTTTTAAATGAAAAATGAAGACTAAACCAAATAGAGTTAGAGACTCATAGAACTGAGAAACAATCATTTACAATTTCTAACAATACAGTGAGTATTCATTCATTCAATAAATTTTCATTTAAAACAGGGGTGTCCATATTTTTGGCTTCCTTGGGCCACTTTGGAAGAAAAATTGTCTTGGGACACACATAAAACACACTAACACTAGTGATAGATGATGAGCTGATCCATGCATAATTTTCGTAATGCTTTAAGAAAGTTCACCAATTTGTGTTGGGCTGCATTCAAAGCCCTCCTGGGCCTCATGTGGCCCATGGCCCGCCAGTTGAAAAAACTTGATTTAGAACCTACTTTGTGCTGAGTATAGAGGACATGATGATGAACACAACAAAGTATGAAAAAAAATTATTCATGATCTACTTAAAAAGACAGTTAAGTTTTTAAAAATTGGTTAGGTACTATAATGGAGGTTCTGCAGGATGAGATACTTCCCTTTTTGAATGGTATTTCAGGTGGTCTGTCAGCAAGCTTCTGCCTGGACATTTTTGGTTATTTATGCACCTGTTTCAGTTTTTAAATATTAATTCTTTCTTTGACTTAGCTGAAATTGCCTCTTGACTACCAATATATTTGAGTATAAATATCAAAATGGTCAGGCTGTTGTACTAATTAAGTGAAGTGAGCTGAGTGTTGGATTACATACTTTTGTTTAAGGGGTACATTGCATATTGAACACATGAAAATATCTTCCTCTCTCAGAGAGACATGCTTCTTTCATTTTTCTTCTTGAGACAAGCATTCATTTTGGCCTATATTTTTATTTACTGTGTTTAATAGTAATATAGACTGCCAAAATATTTTACTATTCTCTTTACTATAAGAAGAACAATAATGCAGGAATAATAGTAAATGACAGTTTCTAGTTGGGAACAAAAAAAGATTTATAGAGACTATCACAATCAAATTGTGAACATTTACCTAATCTAAATGAATGCTCAATAATCTATGCAGTCCAGCCCAATGTTACCAGTTCTTGAGATATTTCAGGAAAAGCTAGAAATAAGATTTTATTTTGTAATGTAAAATCTGACTTTTAGATGTTGGCATATTAAACACCTAACAGCTAATCAAAATAAGTTCACAGATTAGACCTGTCCCTAAGACAGCCTATTTGCCACATCTAAATAAACAATGGTCTTAGTAACTCTCAAAGAGGAAACTTCCCCTTTGAGAGTTACTCAGAATAATTATATTCTTTAAGTATTTCATTCACTCATTCATTATTCATTCATTCTGCCACCCATGAAATCATGCTGACACATTTATTGAGTGTATACTATGAGTCAAGCTCTGTTCTAGGCACTGGGAATATAGATGAAAATGTGGTAAAGACCCTGCCTTGTAAGAATTTGCTGTTACTTCCATTTTTTATCTTCTTTTTTTGGGGGGGATGGGGGGTGGCAGATATTTCCCTGGCTGGGAATCGAACAGTCAGCACCGAAGCCTAGCCATTACACCACCAGGGAACCCCCATTTTTTTATCTTCTTCTTTTTTTTTTTTTATCTTCTTAATGTCAAGGTTTTACCACAAACTTGAGCCTTTGCGAGTCCCTGTTCGCTCTCATCATCACCTGATTTTAAGTGAATGGCTTAATTGCTCTGGAAGATTTAGCCTGAAGAAGTGTAAAACAGTGTCAAGTTGGCCACTCTACGGGAACTGAGCCCAAATCTTCGTCACAAAGGACAGGGACCTTAGTCATGTTCTCTCTGGGGTCTTTCTGATTTTTGAAGACATCCCACTACACATGGACCCTCTGATAGGGGATATGGAGGTGTGAGCTGCTTCTTGCAGTAGTCCAGTCCACTGCCCTTCCATATTTCCTCCAGGTAGACCATAGAAAAAGTTCATACCATAGTCCAGTCTGGATCAAGTCTCACTTCAGAGAGGATCTCACCTAGCTTTTCATCTTTCTAGATTTTGGTGGGAACGTGATTACTTCAACTTATTCAAGTTGGAATGAAAATGCAGTGAACAACAAGCTCTCCTTCCTATTTCAATTAGACTGATTTGTCATATTATACTCTGGGATATTTAAAATCTTTAGATTATAAGTTGTACATTATCAGGTATTTAGAATGAGTGTGTATCATCACTAAATTACAAATTCAGCATATTTCTGAATATTACAGTGGTAACAAAGATGAAATGGTACAAGATATCTTTTCTGTTCCATTTCTGTTAGACTATAGCTGAGGGTATATAAAATTCTGTAGGTTTTAAGTTATGTGAGTAATCAAGTATTGGGAATTCTGTAACATCTAGACCAAAATGGCAACCACTGAGCACATGTGACTATTAAGTATTTGAAATGTGGCTAGTCCAAACTGAGATATACTCAAGGGTAAAACATTTACTGAAGTTTAAAGATTTTTGAACAAAAATGGAAGAATATAAAATATCTCATTAATGGTTTTTTATATTGATTGTAAGTTGAGGTGATATTTTGGATATATTGGATTAGTTAAAATATGTTATTCAATTTAATTTTACTTGTCTCTTTTTCCTTTTTTTAACATGGCTACTTAAACATTTAAAATTACATATGTGGCATGCAAGTCTAGACCTTCACTTTCATAGTTGACTTACCAAAACAGATGTATTTGCATAACAAAAGCAAGTCAAGTCAAGGGTAAAGACCACACTACTGTTTTAGTGAAGTGCTTTCATAGGAAGACATTAATAGCCAGTATCTGTTAGGGTACATTGCCCTCCCCTGATTTAGTTTGAGAACAATAAGACTTCTTAATAATTTTAGGACACACTTCAGAAATCTCTTTTTTCTAAATTTCTATCTCAAGAAATGTTTAAAGAGATTGAAAACTGTGTGCCTTTCTTTTTTGGGGGGTGGAGGTTAGTTTAATTAAAGCAACTTACAATTCAGGGTCTCAGATGGGTAGGAATTTCTATAAGAGGGCTTTTAGTAAAAATTATGGAAATGATGCTTTAGCTTATTCTATTTATTTCAGCTACAACTATGAATAAGCTGTCTGACGCCCTTTGTGAGGTGATAACTAATAGCACTTCTAGATGCATAGTTCAGGAGGTTGGTTCCTAGTGACACCATGGTAACAAAAAAACATTTATGCCTGATTTTTCCCAGCTCTGGGTATGATCACAAAGAAAATCATCTCTAGTGGCTGAGATGATCACCCTCAGTTTTTCAGGACTAGCCCAGGAGTGACCATGTAGAAGTATTTTGAATTTGGGTTGTATTACATATGGAGTGAGGAAAAATACTAACTCTTCCTGTTTTTTCCTTGACACCCCAACTTTTTTAAATATTGCATAGTTTCCCCACAATTATGGAATACAGAAAAATGATACATACTCAAATTTATAGAGTAATTGGAAGTTGGGTATAATTTTCAACTAATCAATCAAATAGCTTATTTTTAGAAATGATAGAATCTTCTTTGCTTTTCTCATGGTATTTTAATGGTATTTATCATTTCTTTATAGCTAACGCAGATGCATAATTTTGGAGTGTTTTCTCCTGGCTAAACGTATTTTTCACAAGCATAAATCCATTCTATTTTCATTCAGTAAATGTAATTATATACTGCCTCCTGGCTCTTGAGTTGATATACACCTCTGACAAAGCTATTTTCAAGAACTATGAACTTGCCTTTGTTGGGTTTTGCTTTTGCTATGTACTCTATTCATACCATGCATGCACTCAATGAAATACAAAACTAAATTCATTTTTTTTCTCTCTAACTGGAGAACAGGAATTTAAAAAGCCACTAAAACATTATTTATCTTTATAAATAATACACCATGTATCTGCTTGCAACTTCCCTTTGTGATCATAATTGCCCCAATTGTGATCCAAAATGAATGGGGTTTTTAAAATTATTAAAACATCATTATCACTAGAAATATGAACAAAGACCACAGTCTTTCCTTGCAGATACCCCACAGTGCTTCAAACAGCAAGCATCCGTGAAGGTGACTATTACCAGGCTGACTCATTATCCCTTTGCTAAATTTATATTTTACCTTTCCCTCACCCTACCTTTTTATTCCGAGTGTTTATGAAACAGAACTGTGAATACTCTGAGGAGACCATAAAAAAGCATGGCATTCTTCAAGTTAGAATGACAGACTATGTGACCTAGAAATTATATTCCAAGTTATTTCATAAGAACTCCAGTTATTCTGTGGGAGCAAAACAAAAGTTATTGATTTCTGAGGAAGGAAGACTGTCTGTAACCCTCTGCTGATGGCATGCTGAGCTGAAATCGTCTGCACCCGCACCGCGCCCATGGCAGCAACCCTAGGCGGGCTGCCCTAAGGCAGCAGGACGAGGCGCCTGCACATCTCAGGTGAGACAAAGACTTCCCCAGGGGATGGTGGACATGACACTTTTTTAGAAATCAGTGCCCAGAGCCTGAACTTCCATCTGTACGCTCTCTAAAATGGACCTGCCTGAGCATGTCCATGGTCAGGGTGTCCCAATGGTTCTCTTGTCCCTTGTCCCTGTTCGCAGAGAGCTTTCCTTCTTTACAAGCCTAAGTTACCACTCTCACCCGCCCAGCAGCACACTAGTCCCTCACTTACCACTCACCCCACTGGAGCAACCCGAGGCACGAAGGGAAGGACAGTTTGAAGCAAGTGGAGCGACAAAACCTCCTTTAGTCAAGGCCCCACAAAAGCAAAGTGCATCTCGTGTCTTTCCCGCCGTCTCTCTCTCAAAGGGGTAAAGCGTGGCATTACACATAGGGCATTTGGGCCCGGGTTGAGAGGTTCTGAATTCAGACAGGGGACGTGTCTCATGAGAATGAGTATCATAGATTTGTTAGAATTAAAAACACAAAACCAGACTTAGTGACAGAAAGCGCATCTGATTTGCAATTGGCTTGCTAAGGTAAGCTGGTTCTGCCATTAAGCTGGTGGATAACTTTTCATAAATTGAATAAGTTCAATCTTCACATTTTGATGAAAATATTTAAACCATAATATTTGTATCATATATAAAATATAATAAATATTTTCAAAGTATTTTATTTAAAATATTTTACATTTTTAAAGTATCATTTTGGCCAAGGTATAGTAAAATAGCAGTATTTCCCTTTTACAACCTACTCTAAGTTTGTTGAATTAAGCAAGGTATTTCTAAGTGAACAATAGCAGATATAAGTGAAAATTTCTTTGATAAAGCTAAAGCCTTATGGAATATTTCCCAGAAACTAGGCAAATGAATGGCTCTAATGACAGATTTTCAAATCCTTTTGCATCAAGTGGATTCCAGTCATTTGTTTTCAACAAAGGAATTGAGTTGTCAGCTGCTACGACGTTAAAACAATTTTTGATGATAAATCACAATGTAAATGTCGGCTTTCTAAAAAGAGTCCAAAGAACTGAGTCATAGTTGGAACACAACTTATCCTATTCTTCTACACTTGAGCAATCTATAAATAAAAAAATAGAGAATATTGTTGATACTGCCCACTATTCAAGCAATAGGTAATCTTTACCCACACACACTTTGGGGCAAAAAAAAGTGCATGTTTACACTGAATACTTACCAAATTTGTTGTGTGCATGTGGGCATGTGTATGTGGTTTGATCAAATATGTATAAGTAACAAAAGCAATGACAACTTATTCAAAATAAATTTTTTAACACTTAAAGTCTTACGGGAAATTTAAATGTTTTAAGTTACATACATACTTATCATGAGAGACAAAGCAATTCATAAGAGATTTTCCAGCATTAATATATACTGAAGCAAGCTAAAATGCTGTTGGAGTCATGGAGCAGAAATATTTCTTTCCAAAGAAAAAGAAAGATGTAACCTATCCCAGCTGCTAAGGAAGAGCTTCTTCATGTTTGAATAAATAAAAGATGTTGGAGTCCACATTGCTATGGCGTTTTGATTCCACTGGGCACAATAAATGCAGTGACATTAAGGTTTTACTTTAAAATGTCAGGTATACAATGAACTGAAAATCTCTTCTATTTAAAAGTATGAGGCAAATATAAATACAAGCATATTAACCTAAAATATGAGAGAGGACATATAGTTTAAAAAAATTTTTATGAGGCAGAAAGGCAAATTACTTCTGCTATGAACTCTATGGAACTTCTGAGAGTGGGTCATTGCAGTATGTTACATTTGCTTGACTGCCAGCATTATACTCACACAACTGCTTAGAGCTCCTTGGAGACAACTATTAGGAAAAGCAACATATGAGCAGGGCAGGTAAACATCTAATACAACTCTTGCAGAGAGGAAATGCATAAAACTGCAGGTAATCTTGGGCAGAGCGATCTCAAGTTAAAAGAGTGTAGGTTGGCATCTAAGGAAAAAGGAAAATCCTATTAGTAAAATACCCTTTATAAAAGGTTTCAAAGGCTTTGGTACTAAATGAAAAGAATCCATGGGCACAAGATAAAAGGGCGTTGGAGCCTGGGAGCAGATATTCATTTAGGAAAGGATGTTGGGGAAGGCCATTTGCATTCACAAGATGAGAGAGGTGTAGGAAGAAGTCAAGGAAATTGTTTGGTGAGACAAATTACACTGGGAAATGAAAAACAAGTGATTTATTTTATAAAAGTAGACTTCAGGTTTCTAAGGAAGAAGACAAAAAAGGTAAAGAGATGCACTTTGTACAAAACATAAGGATAAATTATACTTTAAAATTTTTAACTCATGCAGGAACAAAGTGGTAATGAGAAATAATTCCCCTTTGTTGGATTAGGAACAAAAAACGGACTATAACTAATAAAAGGAAGGATGGGAAAATTTAAAAACAAAGCATCTGCTTTGGTATTCACGTGACTTCACCAGAATATTTCAACTGCCATAATAATTAGGTACTCAACAACTATTCATAAATGCCCACTGGGTGCAAGGTACTCTCTAGGTCCTGGGAGGATCCATAAACAGATGCAGACAGGTCCCTCCCATAAGTTGTGTAGATTCTCACTGGAAAGCAAAAGAACATAAAAGTTACTATAAGAATTAGCAGTTGGTTGTGATACAAAGAGTCTCAGCAGGAAGGGAAATAGATTCCAACTCGAATAGGCAGGGAAGAATTTATTCATTTACTCATTCTTTCCATAAATACTCATGCACACGTTTCATGCAAGCATAGATTGCAAGGTGCAGTAGGGACCCTGTCCCTGCCCACACGTCAGACCTGGTGACACATGGAAGGGTTTCCTGAAAGTGCTGATGGCACGTGAAGTTGGCCTAGCTCAATTCACCTCCCTGGTCATGGCAGCCCACGGTTTGAAGCAGAAACCTATTTGCATGCATTTTTCCTTTGATCATGAGTTGACCAACTCCTTTTTGTATTCCTCAGCACCCCACAATTTAGCATTTCATTATAAAAGAATGAAGTCCACCTGTGTTTGTGTGACATTCAAGGTCTTTCATATTCCAGCCCAAATTTCTCTTCTAGTTTTGCCTCCCACCACCCTCCCCTAAACCCACACTTTCATTTACTCCATGCCCTTGTCACTTTGTACCTCCTCTTCTGGAAGCACCCCATATTGCTTTAGACCCTCTTGTTTCTCTACCTGGAATGTATCTTTTTCTTCCTGGCCTTGAATATATTCTTCCTGAAATCCTCCTCATCTGTCCTTAAGTCTCACTTCACAGGCCACCTCTTCCATAAAGCCCTCCCAGATCTTCCAGTCCAAACTGTTCTCATTCTTCTGTCTTCCTCTGACAATTATTCCTTCCCTTAATGCTATGTGTAGTCTCCTGGTATCATATTTAATACACTCTTTTGACCCTCCTCCAGAGCTTAAACTCCTTGAGATAGGTTGTATCTCCCCCATTGACACAGTACTGGACAATTAGGAGAAAGTTGGAAAAAGTTTGTTGACTGAAATAAAACACACAATTACTGAACATGATGCTGCTCACTAATGTGACCTAATGTAGACTTACATTAGCTGGTTACAAGTACATTATTTGTCAGAGCTCTAATTTCCCCATAATTCCCAGCACAACCTGGGACATAGGGTAGATGCTCAATAAATGCTTAGTGCTTCTACCTGAATGTACAGAGGTGTCTGAAGAGGCCAGATGCACAGCTTCTTTTCCATGTGTTCACCCACATCAATTGGTTTTAGATCTGGCATCAGTGCCAGCAGCTCTAACACTGTTTGTGTCTCTCCGTCTCTGATATGTGAGACATTACAGTCTCTATAGCAGAAAATATTCAGCTGGCACTTTCTGCTGCTGCTGCTGCTGCTGCTGCTGCTGAGGCTTCCCAGTAGCTCCTAACTGGAATATGAGGTGACAAGCAGTACTTGAGGGTGTCATTAAAGCATGAGGAAGATAAGGAAGCTGTGGTACATATACACAATGGAATATTACTCAGCTATAAGAAAGGATACTACCATTTGTGACAAAATGGATGGACCTGGAGACCATCATGCTTAGTGAAATAAGCCAGACAGAAAAAACAAAGAACTGTATGACTTCACTCATATGCGGAATATAAAACTCAAAGCAACAACAACAACAAAACCTGTGGACACAGTCGATAGTTTAGTAGTTACCTGGGGGCAAGTGGGGAGGGGTGGGAGAAGAGGGAGAGGGTAGGAGAGGAGGGAGGGGGAGCCAAACATGGTGATGGAAAGAGAACTCACACTGGGTGGTGAGCACATAATGTAACACACACACGATGCACTGTGGAATTGTACACCTGGAACCTATGTTCTTGTTAACCAGTGTCACCCTAATAAATCCAACAATAAATTTTTTTAATTTTAAAAATATTCCTAAAAAACAAATGAGAAGATTGTGTCAGAATGTATGGATACCTGTTCATCACAGTATTATTAGAATTGTGAAATTGGCAATAACAAAGTGCAATAAAAGATTTATTTTTGTTTAAAAGAAACAAAGGCATGAGCCATGCTTGCTCCATTCGTGATTGCCTCACTCCAGTTTGCTGTACCGGGATCACTTGCAGGTTGGGGTGTTGTCTGTGTTTGTGCAGTGATGAGTGTCCAGCTAGACCCCGGTGCTTGGCTTTGCCCCAGGACCTCATTGCTAGTGAGCCTGGTTCTCTGTTAATCCTTCAGGAGGCCTTGCAGGGAATGCTGAGCTAAGTGCTCAAGGAGCTCAGGTACACGGAGCAGATCTGGGCCTCAGAGATACTGTGCTTATAACCTTGGCCTTCCGGACTGTGAGTCAGAACTGGGTCTTGACATCATGGTGGCACCACACTCCCCCTGCCCGCCTCTTTTAAATCATGCCAGCCTTCCTGATTTCCTACTTCCTCTCAGATGCATGGATCAATGGAGTGTGTGTGCTCTAGCAGCAGCACTGTGGTAATAGTTTTCAATTCTCCGCTCCTAATGAAAATGTTTTTCTGTGTTCAGGGTACTTTCTTTAAGTCAGTAGAGAATTTCTTTTTGTATGTGATTTGATGTCAATCTATATGTCTACATATAATTAAATTTCTTTATTTTGATTTATAAGAGATTTATTACACAATGTAACACACTTAGTTTATAGCAATATCCATGTGAACTCTATATTCAAAAATAATTTCCCTAAACACTTAATGAGCAGGTCTAATATTTTGTGGCCTCCCACCTCTTTCTATGAAGTAGAAAGGAGAAGAGAAAGATTCATCAAAATTTGTGGAGCATCTACTTTGTGTATGTTCTCTCAGTAAATACAGCAATCACATGCAGTAGGAAATGGGAGATGTTCTGCTCATTTTAAGATGACAAGCTGAAGTTGAGAAGGTTTGAAAAGCAACTGTTCATGGATAATCAACCATGAGGTGAAAGATTATGTATTAAAACTTTGGGTGATCAAGCTCCAACACCCATGCTCATTAAACTGCCTCTCATTTATATTTATAACTGAAAAGTAGGTTTATCTTATGAGAATAATTATCAATATATTTCCCAGGGAATTATTATGTGCTAATTTACAATTGATTTCCCCATTCCTGTTCTTTTCCCTGCTTTGAATATCCCCTCTGCTCCCTCCCTTAGTAAACTCTGGTTCCCCCTTTAATAGCTCAAAATGTGACTTTGTCTTTGAAGCATATCTCTCTGAACCATATCCCACCTCCACTTTTGACAGAATTATTTTGTTCTACTATGTTGTTTTTCGTAAATATGTCTTAATTTTAGCAGTGCATTATGGTTAGTCATTTGGGGACAGGACAAGAGACAAAATGACACTAATGTGCTTCCTGGAGAGGTGCTTGTGTCAGTTTGTGAACTTCGATCTTCAGCTCAGTTCCTGACCTGCATCTGTGTGATATATTCTCACAAACAATTCAGTGTTTCTGGTTGAGAAACACTGTTCTAAGCCAGTTTAGACTCCGTGATGTCCATGATCCTGGTTCTATGAAGTGGTGTTGTGGAAATCCTAAATCACAGCATGCCTCAAGTCCCACTCTTTGGTTTTATCTTGTTTCCCAGCAGGTGGTTATTAATATTCTAGGGGTGCTGTGAGGCCTGAGTACATGTTGTAGAGCATATGCCTGAATAATTTTACATGTACCAACATAGACAGACCTGAGTTACAAAAAGATACAGTCAGAATTCTACCTTCTTCATCAGGACACGTTTGTATTTGTGGTTTAAACAAGAACATGAAAGTTTGTTGAATTTAAGAGACTAAATTAGATAGTAGCCAACAGGAGTGGATCTCTGTCATTACACTTTTGAGTCCTAGACTCATTGTTACCTCTTTAAAGCCTCTCCATGTTGATCCTGCCCCTTGTTGATTGGTCATTTGTGGTGACTCACTCTGGGCCTGTGTGGTCCTCTGTCTGAGCACCCCTAAAACAGCCAACTCCAGAGTGAGCAGCCTCCTGAGTGAGGGTGTCAGTGAGCCTGGTCTGGCTCCACAGGCGTTACTAACAGCTGGGTTGCACAAGGCGTAAGTAAGAAGGAGAGAAGAAAGAGGTGGTGGGAAAGAGGAGTTCTGAGCCAATCCCACTGGACAGGAGCAGTGATCTGGGATCACATGGGGGCACAAAGATTGACACCCCACGGCTACCCAACAGGTGGACACTGGCCCCAAGACCTGCTTTGTGGTAATCCAGCAGGAAGAATAGGTGTAGCCATGCCTTTTAAAGATCTATCTTGCATCCTGTGTGATTTGGCTTTAAGTAAGTGATCACAGAAAGAAATCTCTTATGTTTGTCACCTGCCATAACAGCATGGATACATTTTATAGCTGAAGATACACTGATAAGAAGTCACACATCCTATGCCCTAAGATCTTTTTCCTTATTCCAGACCCTTGCACCCTGTCTATGTACACCATCTTACAGCTCTTAGACCTTCCTACTCCTTCCTCGTGTGGAGCCCGTGGGCGAGTATTGTGTTATGACTAGAAGGCAATGAGGCATACTGTTGTTAATGTCAAAGACACCCTTCATTACATCTATTAGAACTAATGACACCAGTAATTAAGCTTATAAGAATTCCACAAAACACACAGGAAGATTAGTTGATACTTTTTAGTCATGTGTTAAATTCAAATAAGAACTTGATTTAGTAGCCTTTTTTCATTTTTTAAAATTAAGCATATGCATTTTTACCTATAGGTTATTGATGAGAAGAATGGCGAAGGCATATTAGAAATTTAAGCATATACTGTGATTTTCTTCCTCTATCAAATCCATAAATAGCAGTCATTTGACATGCAGACTTTTTTTTTAATAGCATTAATTAAAAAGCCTTATCTCCTTCTAACTTTCTTGGGGGGAGTTGATTTATTCTCCCACCTTGTCACATGAAGAATTTTATCTGAATTATCTGATTTTTTAAATTTTAGGAAAAATTCGGCAACAAGCTGGGACAAGTTGTTACATTCTGATCACCTTCGTCACTGGGCCTGTGATCTTTGGCGACTGTTTAATAGCTGAGTGCTCTAAATCTCAGGGTGTGAAACAGAGGCAAAAGCCCTATTATGACTTTGACCCAAGCTCATGCCAAACGTAAATTGTGCTGCAGATTCAATTGTGTCCTGAAAGCTATGAGTCAGAGGACCTTCCCTTGACTTCCATGAGCACGCCTTTCCTCTCAACCAATGGGAGTCATTGCAGAGCCTGCCATACGTTTTTAGAGTGACCTATGACACCCCTCTTACTTCCCATTTTGCTCTTGCATTCACCTTGTCTCTGCTTCCTAACATCTTTTTGTTTGCCCCACTGACCACAAAAGCATAGGACAACTGACTGCAGCTGTGCTCTCTCATTTGGTCCAGTCCAGAGCTATTTTAGTGTTCCCATTGAAGCCTTGTCTTTTCTGGTCTCAGGGCTTTCAAGCTTACTATTACCTACGCTCCTTTCTTTCCTTTCATCCTGTCATTCTTTAGCCAGGTCTTTCTCGAAGGGGAGAACTATTGCTTTTGTTCTCTGAATAATCTTTCTTGACCTTCTTCATAATAAACTAGAAGAAGTTCTATAGACAGAATACTACTTGCTAATATGTAGCTTAGAAGGCCCATTACTCATAATTGCCAATTCTGTGCTTTTCAAATCACTTAACACTTACACCCAGCAACTTTGTACACATGGAAACATTCATTCATTTGATGTGTACCCTGTGTGTCCAGCACTCCGGTGGACATTAGGGATAAAGCCAAACACAAGACACATTATTTCTGCTTTTGAAGATTGTATAATCTGATGGGGAAGGCAGACACTATACAGCAGTTACAGTAAAATTTATTACAATTGTGATCAGTGCCTCAAAAAGAAAGTCCCGAATGCTCTGAATGTGTATAACTGGAAGACTGGCCAATAACAGTTAATGTATCTTAAATGCTGCCCATCTACCACCCACACTCCATACAACTCTACAAGGTAAGAGCTGTTACTCTTTTCATTTTACGGAGGAAATTGAGGCTTAAAGAATAGCCAGCCCGAAGTGCAACCGCTAACAACAGATACAGCCAGGGTTTGGACCTGAGTTTGTGAAGACTACGTCCCTGACCTGTGTGCACCCCTGCCTCCCATGGAAGGAACAGTACAAGAGTGAGAAGACTTCCTAGCCTATGAGCCCAGCCTTGACCTCCACTGCCAAGGTTGGGGCTCACATTTGTACTGTGAAACAGCTATGCTAGATCAAGCATTCTTAGTGTTTGGGAGGTCATGGGCCTGGTGGCAGATAAAAGATAGCCATAAACTCTTAGATAACCCCATCATAGAGAGGTGCCTTAGAATACCCATTCTGAGAGAAGTCAACCACCAGGTAACAGGTCTGACCACCCTGGGACTGACATACTGTGAGGAAGCTCAGACTACCTGTGTACAAAGCTGTTGTGCAAGAGAGAGAGAGGGCTACCCAGCCTGCCTTAGCTATTACAGCCACCGAGCAGCCGGTTGGAGACACTCAGTGAGTCAGTCCTTTTCCCACTTGTATGTGTGACTGGTCTCTTGTTCAACAGCTTCTTAGGATCATGTTTGTATCCACTAAAAGCCCCATGTACTGAATGATTCTTTATACCTTCTAGTTGGGACATTTTTGCTACTACATTGAGATGAATGACAAACATGAAAAGGTTATTTTTTCTTTTTAATCTGCAAGTACTGGGCTAATTTGGAGAGGGAGCCTGACTGGACAGCATGCTGCAGCCTTGCGGAAGTAGACCAGGCGTTTACCGAGTTGACGTGATCAAGTGAGGTAGACTGCTCTCCCTCTTTTGAAAAGGAAGGTATCAATTTATTTTATGTAGAAATGTACTTAGTATTAAAATTATTTGGGGGGGCTTCTGAGCCACTTTCTTTGCTCAAGCCCGCTCCTACCTCTTTGGAGTGTACTTTCCCCTCAATAAACTATCTTTTAAAAAAAATTATTTGGGGGACCTATGCTTGCCCTTTCAGAGTAGAACATGGGTTAGACAAGCTTAGTAAAACTTCCAAGGTGAGGTAGTCTATGACTTAAGAACTCTGACACTGTAGTCAGAGGGGCTGGGGTTTGAATCTTGGATCTACCATAGATTTGGTATTGGACAAGATAATAACCTTTCTTTGTCTCTTGTTTCTTATTCTCAAAAAATGGGAGTGATGATAACAATAATAATAATATCTTCGCTACAGAGTAGGTGTGAGAACTAAATGTGAGAGCACTTATAATAAACAACACATGGGTCACTGTTATCTTCATCACCAGCAGCAGCAGCAGCAGCATGATTACTATTCCTGAGTGTGCTTCTGTTTGTTACTATTGGTGGATCCACATTTTATAAGCTGTAAAGGAGATTAGGTGGGAATTTTGTTGTTATTTAACTTTGAGAGCTGTTTGTGACCAATAACTTCACATGAATTTGTACTAGGAGCTTTGGTACAAGGCTGAAACAAATCTGCCAACAAATCTAACACAAGTCATTGAACATAAGGAAAAAAATTTTTTCCTACTAAATACCATTTCTTTAGTTGCCTGTATTTATATGCCACTTAGTTATTATCTAAAAGGAGAAAACTCTTAATAAACTATGGAAACATTGGACTGAAGAGATACAGATCCATCCTTCAATCAGGTAAAATTCAAGTTGATTCTGTCTTTTCACTGAATTGCTCCACCTACATACTCCTTCCTCATCCTACCCCAAACACTGAATTCATGTCCACAGTTTATCCCTTTCACACTAGAAAGCTCAGTGAATTCTACTAGAAATCTTATCTTCATTTGCTTGTTTGTATATAATAAATATATGTAATTATAACATATAACTTATATCACATTATGTATTTATTATATAAGATATAATAAACATAATATATGCATATGTGTTATATGTTATGCTAGACAGATAGATAGATAATTAATCCCTTGATTGATTTCACTTTCATTTAATAGTGACTAAAACATGCAATGAGGACAGTTTTTGACTCAGGAAATTTGTGGACATTATTTTCTCTTCTTTTTTCAACAGTAGTCCAGCCTGCAGGGTCTGTCATGTTCAACCATTCATTCAATAAATATTTACTGAGCACCTACCACATGCTAACCACTATTCTAGATGTGAGGGGTACAGCAGACCACAAAGCAAAACGCTGATGTTTTGGCTCAAGTTTTCTACCTTTTGTGGATGAGGCATGGCTTAGGTTTTCAGTGGATCTTAAAAGTCTTCCTTATAATTGCTTTTACATAGGCAAGGAAATCAAGAAATTAAGACAGGTTTAGGAGTAGAGAAAATCTCATGTTGGATGCTAAATTAAAACCCTGAGGTATTTAAAATTCAAGGACTTAAGAAGGCATATAAATATTATGACCTTCACTGTTGAAATGGTTACCGAATCTTTGAAGTATGATTTTAATGTTTCGTTTCCACAGTCCTTGCATTGCACTTTCATCTCACAAAGTAAGAATAACTGCAAAAATTCCCCAGCCTTGCTTCATCCTAAGATGAACTTCTGAGCTTTGCATTGCATCACATAGCACTGGGGGGTAGGCCAAGTCATCATAACCAACAACAAATCAGTTTTGAAAGAAACTCACTGAGCTTTTGCACACCTTTCTTGTTGAGTGATCTCAGGCCATTCCCAATTTCATTCAGCTGCTGCCTTTGCTGAAGTGAGTAAATGAGCCAGGTGTGGAGAAAGCACAACCATCAGTTACAAGTGAAGTTTGTGGGCTCCTATTTGTCTAACAGAAACCCATACCCCCATTTCAGTCACATAAGGCTAAATAACAAGCCATTCCATAACTTCATGATGTAAAGCAACAACAATTTTATTATGCTCATGGGTTTTGTGGGTTAGGAATTCAAAAAGGGTACAATGAGGGAGGCTCCATTGTCCATTGGAACCTCAGTTACAGTAACTTAATGTGGCTAGAGGTGACTCAAGAGACTGGGGCTGAAGGATCCACTTCCAAGATGGTGTCTTCACTCATGTTCAGCACTGAGCCCATGATGGTTAAGGATAGGCTCAGCTGACCTGCAAAGGTGAATGCAGTATGTGGTCTCTCTGGCACTGCATTATAGGATAGCCGGACTTCTCTCACGGTAGCTCAAAACTCCAAGAGCAAATGTCCCCAGTGAGCAAAGCCAAAGCTGCAGCCTCGGAAGTCCCATAGCATCACCTCGGCTGCACTGCATTGGCTGAAGCAGCCATGTGTACCCTGAGGTTCAAAAGGAGACAAAGACACCCCCCCATGGGAGGTACGTTGAAAATTTGATGGCAATGTTTTAAAACCTCCATCTCATCATTTTAAATGTCTTCATTTGTGTGAAAATTTAAGCCTGATGAATGAATAGATATCAATTATTTAAACATTAATAGATGGCCAATTATTTACAGACTCTTCTCAACTCAGACCACACTCCATGAAAGTAAATGTAATCCTTTTCTCCTCACGTCCTTCCGTTCTTTCTCACATGAATTTTCTGTTTAATGATGTGCCAGCTCATATGTTGTTAGGGAATTCTTCCTCTTCTTGATTGGTAGAAATACCATTGTAAAACTTTTTTAAAAACTGTTTGTTTTCATCTGGGGCTGTTAGTTTCCTTAATTATGGTCAGTGTTCCTTGCAGGGGGTGCCATTAGAGAACAGGGTTTTGTCCCCCAGAGCGCTCCTGATTTTAATGGTCTGTAGGTTAAATGATTTATCTAAGCTGGATTCTCAATTTCCTTTATAGTGGCTTCATAGAAATATAGGAATTACCAGAAAATTATCCCTCTTGGGGACTAAAGAGCAGGAGAAAAGTTGTTTTTTCTTTTTTATTTTTAAATCATTATTAGTATTTCCTAGCCATTAGTGAAAAACGTTACTCATTCTGAGCCAGACCCCAGAGTATGTGACAAAAGAGGAATTACCCTGATGTGCTCATCGGAAGGCTTACTGAAAACTGTTTTGGTGCTTGAACTGCACTCAACACTACAATGGATCATTACTATAAAATGCTTCTTGGCTTCTTTCAGAACTTAGCACTTAAAGCTTCTTCCAAATAAATTACATGCCAAGGAAGAAAATTTTTCTTTTTCATTTTCATTTATGAATAGCAATTGGGAGAGGCCCCAGCTGCTGATGTCCCCGAATCATTTTGCTCACTGTTGATTGGGAGCTGGCGCTTGGCGATCTTCATTTCCCCCATGGACTATCAGTGGATGATAAGTTCCTTCTTTTCTCAAAAAAATGCTAGCAGTTCTCAAAGTGTGCTCCATTGGACCCCTGGAAGTCCCCATGATATTTTCAGTGGGCTCACAGGAGCAAAGCTATTTTCAGTGTAATACTAAGATATTATCTGCCTTTCTCACTATGAGGTCTGACAAGTAATTTTGTAAACTCATCCTAGAAAAAGCGGTACATACCTCATTGCTGAATACCACTACGGTCATGTTTGAAGTACTCCCCTTAGAAAACTATGTACCTGCTCCACCCCTCAAAGCAATTTTGGAACTCTTTTTCTGGAATGGCCATCAGAGTTCTTGTCATATTACCCTTAATATCCTGAATGTCATCAAAATGTCTTCCTTTCAATATTTCCTTTATCTTCAGGTAAAGAAAAAAGTCATTGGGAGCCAGATCAAATGAGTAAGGAGGGTGTTCCAATACAGTTATCTGTGTACTGGCTAAAGCTCCCTCACAGACAGTGCTGTGTCAGCCGATGTATTGTCGTGGTGCAAGAGCCAGGAGTTGTTGGCAAAAAGTTCAGGTGGTTTTCCTCTAACTTTGTCATGCAGCCTTTTCAGCACTTCCAAATAGTAAACTTGGTTGACTGTCCAGATGGTACAAATTCATAACGAACAATCGCTCTGGTATCAAAAGAGGTTAGCAGCATTGTTTTGACTTGATTTGCACTGATGGAAATTTTTTGGTCATAAAGAATTGGCTGACTTCCATTGTGCACTTTGATGCTTTGATTCAGGGTCATATTGGTACACCCATGTTTCATCACCAGTGATAACATGGCCCAAAACATCGTCTTGCCTCTCCAAAAGGTCTTGGCAAACTTTGACTCTCCTTTGCTTTTGTTCATCGGTGAGCTCCTTCGGGACCATTCTTGCACACACCTTTCTCCTGACACAATTTTCAGTTAAGATTTTCCTAACTGTTTCTCTATCGATGTTAACTTGGTGTGCTAAGCTTCTCACAGTCAGCTGATGATTTTGACACACAATTTAAAGAATTTTTGCAATGTTTTCATCCATTCTGCTCAGTACTGGCTGTCCTGGCCTCTCTTCATTGGTGGCACTTTCTCTCCCCTCAGAAAAATGTTTAACCCATGTGCACACTGCCACTTTCTTCATGGCATTATCCCCATAAACTTGGACTAACATGGCCCTGATTTCACTTCCACTCTTGCCAAGTTTATCAAAAAAAAATTTTTTTTTAAATTCATTTTTATTGTTAGACTTATTGGGGTGACATCTGTTAGCAAGGATTACATAGGTTTCAGGCATAATATCAAAAAATTTAACGTTTGTTCGTCACTCTAATTCAAGCTCTGACATTCTCATGACAGCACACAAAAACACACAACAATAATGAACGCTACTTAACAAGACACATGGACACAAACACAACTGTGAGACACAGATACACCAAGGCTATGACACCTTACTGAGTTGTTCGTACAGTGCTGCCAACGTAATCATACAGTGCAAGTTCGCGAACTTAATTTTCAAACCTCCTAGGTTGACATTTGCACTGACTGTGCAAAGACAATGGTGGTTAAAACTGCTGGCACCTTGGCCCGAATCAAGGCAGTGGCACCAAGCTGACCTAGTAGTCATTGTATTTCTTCACTGCCATGTATGTGCTCGCAGTTCCTAATGAAGCAGTAAAAATTATTGGTTTTATTAAATATTCATTAAATTTAAAAAATGTTTAAGATTTGATTAAATCTTTACCCTATGAGTAAATTTCTTCTTAATATTTTATGTGATGAAATAGGATGTATGCATAAAGCACTTCTGCATAGCAAACTAAGATGTTTGTCTTAAGGAAAAGCACTGTGTGATCACTTGGGCAAAAGCTGAACTAGCTGCTTTTTTAAGGAAATGCTGTTTTTACTTGTAAGAATGAGACCAAAATATGTTTACTTAGATTTGAGTATCTGGGAGATATTTTCTTGACTTCCTGTGTGACTTTGGGCTGGTTATTATACATTTCTCCATTTTTCTCACCTATAACGTGGGTGGGGGGGGGGCGGTCAGCACTGTTGGATACTTGCCAAAGTCTATTCTAGCCACTAAATTCTGTGACATTGAACTGCCATTTGTCTTTGTTTTACATACTCTGTTTCAAGGGCATGTGTGTAGTTGACAGTTGTATGGGAAGGTGGGCGTTGAGAAGGTCTCCTTTCTCAGAGCTGACACATTACTGGAACTCTTCAACTGAATGTAAGAAGTAGTATTTCTACATGGATATTCAATTCAACTAAATTAGACACCATAATAAAAGAGACATAGTGTTTAAACAAACTGTGGAGAGTCTTTTGCAAATTAGCTTTTTGTCACTCTCTATTCTTCCTCTACGATTTGAATTCGTCTATGTATGTCTTTGAAATTTAAGTCAAATGTATTTAACTGAAAATCTTAAAATAAAGTAAAAGCAGATTAAATTCTACACTTGGCATGCTTTGCCTTCAACTACTATAGATTTTACAAAGACTGAGCATTTGTAAAATGAGAAGTTGCTAACTCTTAAAAAACACCTTGCAGATGCATTTATATGAATTCATTTACATACATGGATCACTTACCCCAGAAATCTGGGCTGATTTTGCAAGACAAGCTGCTTCTCCCTCCCAGGCCTCCCCTATACTCTGTAACCTGTATTCTCAGCCCTGGAGTGTGGCGGCAGCTCTCCCAGGCCTGTGGGGATGGACAGTGTCCCCTGAGACTGCACTGGGTTTTCTGGAGCAGTGTTAGGTGAACCAGAACACAGTGAATCATCTTTCTCTTCTTTTGGGGCCCCTACTTGGTAATTCAGTCAGGTCATGAAATCCTGGGTGTAGGCAGGTCTGCTTATGAAGACTCCTTCAGGCTTCCCAAAAATTAGAGGTCAGAATGAAATTCATCTCCGCCTACAGGACACGTGTTCTTCTGATTGGGGTGCACTTTCTCCAGATACCACTGGCGTGTTTGTATAGACATGCCTGCACTGAGGGTACATTAGTATTAAGACAAAAAGGAATAACATTTTGAGTTTGATTTTAGAACTTGTTTTTGTTTGTTTCTTTTTTTAGTGGGACCTTACAAAGTATGGACTCAGCGATAATGATGTGTCGATGTAGGTTCATCAATTGTAACCAATGTGCCACTCTGGTGGGAGATAATGACCATGGGGGAGCCTATATGAGTGAGTTGGTAGGTATACAGGACATCTCTATGCCTTCCACTCCATTTTACTGTAGACTTAAAACTGCTCTTTAAAAAACAATCTATAAAAACGGGCAGGACCTTCTATGTTGTTTCTACATCACCACTCTGGATCTGAAAGTCATTTCCCATGTACTTCTTTTAACTTTGAAATGTTACACAAAGATGAATTCTGCTTGCACATAATTGGCTGTTGTAAAGTAGCAGACCAATTGAGCATCTTCCTAGAAAAGACAAAAACCTTTATACTAGAGCATCCTGCCTCCACAAGGCTTTCAATTAAGTGTGAGCTGGGAATAAATAACACCTTTTCTAGTACCTTGACATTTATCTGGGTGCATTGTTTCATAAACATGATTCACTCCCAGTCTTTCAGTTCTGCCGTTACTGCATGGTGATCTTATAATTCTGAAAAATTTCCACATTATGAACTTGGAAGATTTACAATTGAGTTTTATGAAGATTTTTAGGTTGTCAGTTGTTAACAAAAAATGACATTTTTTATTTTATCTCATGTTTTTTGGTTACCCTTTTCTATTCTTTTTTGTTCCCCCCCCCTTTTTTTTTTTTTTATAAATTTTATGTTAAGCATTAAATGGACAAGAAAGAATTTTAGTAGAAGTACAGAACGTTTAAAGAATGGCCACACAATGAACACCTTTGTATTGTATGTGATTCCCTAATCCTATTTTCTTCTGCAACTCAATGATTTAAAATTGACCTAATTACTCTCTTCCTTGTTTTTATTATTTTACCATGTGCTAGTACCTTTAAACCACACATAAGTTAGTTTTGTATGTTTTTGAAATATATATAGATTGAATCATACTGTAGGTATTTTTGGAGACTGGCTTTCTCACTCAACATTATACCTCTGTGATTCACAGTGTTATGCATGTAGCTGAAATACATTTAATTCTACTTTCATATAAATGTATTTTTAAAATGTATAGCTCTACCACTATTTATCTATAATCCTATAACAAACATCTGGGGTTCCATTTTTGTTTTTGTTTTGTTGTTGTTGTTTTGCTATCACAGTGTTGTTGTAAATAAGATTTAAAAGTCTCTGATGCGCAAGACTTATTTCAGAAATACTCCTAGGAGTGGCATTTCCGGGCACAAAGAATGCTCTTCTTCCACACTGCTAGGGAAGCCAAAACGTTCCTTTTCCCAACATGGTTGTACCAACATAGATTGCAGCTGAGCAGATGTGATCCAATGGTGTTAAGTAATGTCAAATTTTAAAATATCACCAATTTGGTCAATACAAAGTGGTACATCACCAAGGTTTTAATTTATTTTTTTTCTTGATTTCTAATGGCCCTGAGCATGCTTTCATATGTTTATTATTGGCCATTGTATTTTTCAACATGAAGTTTTTATTTTCTGTTAAATTATTAAAATTTTTAATGACACTTTTTATCACATAAAATGCACAATTCGTACAGTTCAAGCCATTTTTACAGTGCATACACACTTATCAATATAAAGAAAATTTTATCACCCTGAAATTTCCCTATCTTCTTTATCAGGTGATCTCTCCATCTCAGAAGTAACAACTGATCTGATTTCTATCACCGTAAGTTATTTTTATCTGTTTGAGAATTTCAAATAAATGGAATCATCATATGGTATATACATTTTTATTTGCCTTTTTTCACTCAGAAAAAAAAATGTTTTTGCAAATCATTAATGTTGTTGCATCTCTTCAAGAATCATTCTTTTTTATTTCTATGTAATCTGTTTATCCGTAGTCCTATTAATGGACATTTGGACTGCTTCCAGTTTTAGCTATTATGAATAAAGTTGCTAGGAATGTTCTTGTACAAGCTTTTGATAGATAATAAGTGTTTTAATATCCTCCTCTGCTGATTCTAACATGTGAGTCAGTCCTGGGTTGGTTTTCATTGACTGAATAATCTTCTCATTGTAGGTTGCATTTTCCTGCCTCTTTGTGACCCTCATTATCCTGATCAAATGCCAGACACTATACATGTTTCCTGGTTGGGTGATGGGAATTTTTGTATCCCTAATGTTATTGTAGGCAGAAAGGACAGGGCTGTGGGGAGAGAAGAGGGAGAAAGGAGAGAAGGAAGTCCTGGAAACAAAGGAAGGAGAAGACGAGATCATTCTTAAGAAAAGGTGCAGCTACAGCTAACTGCAGTAGATCATAGACTATTAGCATTAGGGGCAGGGAAATTTCTCTACCCCGTGTCGCCATGACAGTTCTGACAAGGGAATGCCACCATTGAAGGGAAGATGTGGTCATGGTCCGCAAGAACCTGCCCTGGGAATATCTGTAATGCCATCTCTGAATATTTTGTGCCCTCATTCGAATATAATCCCGAATTTCTTTGTTCTTTGGTGCAGGTGCCCTTTTTCCTGGCCTGCCCACACCCATTATTTCCTTTATTTTAATAAATCCTCTGTTTGTTGGGCTTTGTTCACATGGCTTATTTGTACAACCTGGAATGCCTTCCTGCAATGATAAAAGAACCTGTTTTTCGTTAAAACTATTGCTTCCTAGACAGGCTGATGAGAAATCCTGTTTGAAATGGACCTGAAAACACGGTCCTGTCCCATTGAAGTGGTGCACACGGCCAGTCCCGTCTCACCGGGCTACATTCAAGGCGCCAGCAGGATGACCACACGTACCGTGGGAATGCGACAGTACCGTTGTGTTCTGTCCCGTTTACAATGGGACATCTGGTCAGCCTATCTTGAGCTTAATTCTGATATGCAGTTAAATTGCTTGAAACAGTTTTCTCCTGTTGGGTGTTACTTTTATGGTTTGCTAGGCAGTTCGAGGCTCATTACCCCTCTCTACCAAGGCAAGACCTTCCTGAGTGCTTTGCCCAAGACTCCATAAATTGTGACTTTTTCCCGGGGGGCTGGTGAGAACAGGCATTATTCCCAGTCCTACATGAGGACCTGGCATTGTTTCCTCTAACTCTTTTCATGGTTCTTTTCCGAATCTTCTGAATCTTGAGCAGTTTGCTTACGCGGGTGCTGAAAACGTGAGAAGGGGCCATGCCCATCTCCAGGGACCTGTCTTGATGTCTGGTGTCTTGAAAACTGTTGTTCCATATGTTTTGTCTTTTGGAGTTGAAAGGATGTTTCAGGTGGAAGACAAATTTGGTTCCTGTTACCCCACTTTGACCAGACAGAAGCAATATTTTGTATGTCTATCTGGCACTCCAGAAAGACTTTATCCTCCAGGGCAGGCCGTCATTGTTAAATTCAGGATACAGGGGCTGTCCCCAAAAACATCCAACCATAAATTCCTCTATTTTTCATATTACATGGCTGGGTACTTTCTGAACAGCCCTCGTATACAAGTATGAGAAGTATGCCTTTCTTTACGAAGTGGGAAAAGTGGGGAAGGGGGTGGAAAGAGAACCTGTGTGACACCTAAATGCACCACCCCTCAGGCTAGTGGGCTGAGGAACATTTCCGGGGGTTCTCTGGCCTCTGACTGACTCAGGACAAGATCCTGCTCACCACCTGACAGCATGAGTTATTGTTCGGGTCTTCACCGAGGCTTGGGGACTTGGCAGTCCATTCATTAAGAGGAAATAAAACTGGAAAGATGATCATTCTGGAGCTGAGCACATGCTGGGAGTTAAGCTTTTTCTTGAGACGTTAATCTGTTTGACCACCTGAATGTTCACTGTCTTTACATAAAAGGGGCGCACACACCCCACAGGAGTGGTGGCGGCGGTCCACCTGATGTAAGATGAATGGCTGAAGTGAGCAGGCTGGTTAGTTGGGGGGTTCTCTTCCATGTAGGATTTGTCTGAGGGGAAACCCCTGTTCTGTTGGTGAGTAGTGACCTCTCATGAAAAGCCTCCCAGACACAACCCCGCTGAAACAGGGCTGCTTTGTACAGTGACCGTGAGAGCATTCGGCCGGGCGCCTG
>PVJL010013467.1:0-32190 GCA_004026885.1 Lyroderma lyra
CCCTGCCCCGACTTGTGGTCACTTTTTAAATACCGATCCGAGGGGGTCTTCCTGCCAAAGGGCAGACCGAGCAGCTCACCAGGACCAAGCTGTGGTTCCTTTGCAGGCCAGCCCTTCGTGAACCCCGATGGAACCCCTGCAATCTACAACCCCCCCACCAGTCAGCAGCCCCTGAGAGGAACAGTGATGGGACAGTCCCCGCAGCAGCCACAGCAGCAGCCCTCTCCTCAGCCACAGCGGCAGGGCCAGCCACCTCGACCGCCACTGGCAGGCCCCCTGGTCACTCAGGTAAGGGCGATGACAGGCGCCCTGGTCACTCAGGTCCAGGGGCTGGTGGGGAGGCAGGGAGGAGAGGGACTCAGAGACGAGGCCTGCACACTCGCGAGGACAGCAGGACCGGGGGACAGGGGACACTTTCCATCGTGCCTCCTCCGTCCACGCCCGGGCTGGCAGGGTGTCCTGCGGGGGCTCAGTGTCCGATAGGAGACCAGCGGCCCTCCCCACGACTCCCAAGGCGAGGGCCTGGCCCTGGAGAGAATGAGAGACCCGTGTCTCCGCCACCGAGATGCCCCTTTTCCACCCCCTGGGCCTGTCCTGGTCCCTGGCCAGGCGGTCGTGGCCATGTGTCCCCCATTCCCGGCCCAGACCCCGTGCTCCTGTCTGCAGGTAAAGCCGGAGGGTACAGAGCAGCTCAGCCTGGGGCGCCCGCCGCTTCCTGCCACCTTGGCCTGAGCAGCACGTGGCAGTGCCCCCCGGAATCTGAAGTGCCCCGGGGGGGGTGCTGGCGTGAACCACCTTAGAACACGTTTTCCTCACGTCCCAGACCTCGGGCAATGTCCTCAGTCCCCGGGGGCCGGACCAGTCGCAGGGACAGCCTCACAGCACCTTCTAGATGGTGCGCTCACACCGAGCCCACGAGCCTCCGGCCAGGCCGGGCCCCTGGGCGCGGGCTCCCCTGTCCCTGCAGCGCCCGGAGCCCGGAGTGGGGTCCCGGGAGGGGGGGCGGCGGGGTCCCGCCCTGACGGGCTTCTCCGCTCGGGTCCGTGCAGGGGCTGCAGCCTCCCTCGCAGTCGGCGCGCTTCCCAGCAGTCGCATTCCCGGCCCAGCACCTCCTGCCGGTGTCTCCGACGCAGCAGCTGCCCCTGGTACGGTACCATGTGCACGGCGTGGTGCCCCGGGCCGTGTGCGTGTGCGTGTGCGTGTGCGTGTCCCACTGCAGAGCACTGCACCCCCCAGCCCGGGACTTTCTCCCACTACGTCCCGCACCCTCGGGATTTTGAGTCGATCTGCCTGGTGGGACCTGATGTGCCCGGTGGGACCTGGTCCGCCCGATGGGACCTGAATGCCCTCAGGCCCAGAAGCCAGGAACTCAGAGGAGTGCAGACTGGGCGCCGGGGTTCGGGCAGCGCTGATACCCAGATGGTCACCGCCATGGCTGCGCCCCTGACACGGGCGTCCTCTTCACGTCCCCGTCCCCTTAGTGTCCCCTCGGTGCAGGAAGTCCTCCTGGGCGCCGACAGTGAGCCTTGCCCCTACGTCTCGGGCCAGACCTCACCTGCACGTGGGAGCCCGCCCGGCCAGGGCGATGCCTGCCGGTCCCCATCGCTGCAGCCCCCGGCCTGTCCCAGGAAGCAGATCCCGGGGTCGCCTCCGGGAAGAGCGGCTGACCATCCGGACGAAGCCCCTCCCCCACCTCATTTCCACCCCCCGGGAGCCCAAGCCCTTAGTGAGGAAATGGCCCTTTCATGCCATGGACAGGCGGGGATTGGGCACCCGGTTTGCTGTCCCCGGTCCTCGGAACGACCAGGTCTCCTTTCTGCAGTCACGTTCTCTTATTCTGGACGGACGAGCCCTTTTTTATTTTTTTTCAATTTTTTCCAAGTTGCGTCCCCTGCGTCCGGCACGAAGGCGGGCCTGTGTGTGCCCGCGTGTCCCCGCCGCGCCCCAGCGGGTCTCGCTTCTGTGCCTTACAGAGAGATGACGTGGCCACACAGTTCGGCCACATGGACCTGAGCAGGCAGTCCTCAGGGGAGACGCCGGAGCCCCCAGCCGGCCCCGTGTACCCCGCGTCCCTCCTGCCACAGCCGAGCCAGCAGCCCAGCTACGTCATCGCCTCTGCAGGCCAGCAGCTCCCCACCGCGGGGTTCTCGGGCTCCGGACCCTCCGTTCCCCAGCAAGTGCTCCAGCCCCCGCCCCCGGCACAGGGCTTCGTGCAGCAGCCGCCGCCTGCACAGGTAGGCCCGCTGCTTCCCACGCTGGGACCCGCACGCGATTCGGGGTGCGTGATGGCCTCTGCGTGCCCGCGTGGACTGTTGCCGCCCACCCTGAACTGCCCATCTGCAGGCCCTGGACTGTCCTGTGGGTGGGGAAGGTCCCAGTACCGTAGGAGGTGTCTCTCCAGGGCCCAGCACCCTCCGTGGGATGCCTTGCTCCCCGCCCTGCCCAGTAAAGTCGGGGAGCCTCAGGACGGGGAGCCCGGTCCTGGGGGGCCCCGGCGCCCCTGCTGCTGTGCCGGAAGTCCGTCCTTCCCTTCCCGATCGATGCGTGGCATTTTCTGGAGCCAGCTGAGCCGCCGGCCACTGTCCTGAGTCGGGGGCCGCGTCCACGCGCACGCTCATACGTGGCCATGAGTCGTGTGTAACGGTCCCGAGCAGCGTGTGAGACACCGCGGGTCGCGGATCCCCAGTGCCTTCCCGAAGACTGGTCAGGTGTTACTGTCCCCCGAAACGGCCCCGCGCGCTCCTGGGGGCCCCTTGCAGAAAGTGATTCCCGCCAAGACGCAAAACGCAGGGAGCCGGGGTCCCCCAGGACCCGGAGTTCCATCGTCACTGCCACAGGCTGCGTCGGGGACTGCTGGTGGCCAGGGTCACCTTCGAGCGGTGGCTCCCGCTGCCTTGCCGTCTTCGGTCCATTATTGTGTGAAGACAATAACCTTCTTCACTCAGGCGCCGCCTCGTTCGGCGTGGTGAGCGCGCCGTTGGCCTCCGGTCGCCTTCGTGGCGGCGCTTCTGCACCAGCCGCGTTTCGGGGGGCGCGAGCGCGAGTTTGGTGCCCGAGTCAGGGCCGCGCCCCTGCGGGGCTTACTGGGAGCCAAAGTCCCTGGTCTGAGCTCCGTTACTGGGAAACCGGTTCCGTCCTCTTAGCCCAACGCACACGCAAGCCTGTCGTTCTACCCGTTTCTGCTGCCAAAGAGGAGAGCTGGCGCGACAGTCCGTCCAACACTTAAAGGAAGGGAGTTCTGCCCGGAGGAAGGGACTTCAGGGCCAGCGGAGCGGGGACCACGGGAGCCCCTGGCCGGGGAGACGCTTCTGGTCCCTCTTCAACGGGTTAGACCGAAGGTTGGGGCGGGGACACAGGGCAGATGCCCATTCGTGGTCAGCGTGGACGTCCACTGCCCATTCGTGGTCAGCATGGACGTCCATGGATTTCTCTGTGAAGGAAGCACAGATCAAGGTGGAGGGGGTAACCCGGGGGGTGTGCACGCGAGCAAACAGCCCTGCTCACTGCGCGGTGGCACGATGACGAGAACGGAGTGACACCGCCGGGGGGAGCGGAGTGACACCGCCAGGGCGTACGTGGACGCGGTGAACACGTGCCGAGGACGAGCTTTGTGGCGCCCGCAGGTCCGTCTGGTCCGGCGGGTCACACGGGCGTCCCGAGCGCCCACAGGAAGAGAAGCAAGGAGCGCGGGGCGAGGCGAACGGGAATGGGGGGAAGGGCGGGGGGCCGTGCCGCTTCCTTGTCGCCTTTCCCCCGGTGGCCCCCCGGTGTTTACTTCCCGTCCTCGTCCACTCGCTCTGCCTCTGCGCGTGTCACCACCGCTGTCCGGACGCGTGCCCTGCCTCCCTTGGGGGCTGCCCCGGGGCTCCGTGCCGTCCCGCCTCGCCCCCTTCCCGCCCTGCTCCTTGGACGATGGCCGTCGGCCCCGTGAGGAGGACGCAGAGCTGTTCCCCACGTGCCTCAGGGGCCCCCGGACGGGTGCCGGACAGGAGTGACCGAACCTCCAGCCCGATTCCCCGGGGCGTCCAAGGAGGCAGACGTGGGAGAAGGACCCCGGCTTCAAGCCCCCCAGCAGCAGAGAAGGAGCCTCCCTGCCCGTCTGTGGGCAGTTTTCAGGTGCTCGACCGCTGCCCCTCAGCCCTGAAGGTACATTCACGCTACGCGAGCCCACGGGCTGGACTGCAGGACCCAAACCCCGTTTTCCTGCCAACACGATGCCCAGTGAAGTCCCATCGTGCTCGGCCTCACGGCCGGCGTCGGGAGGCACTCACGGCGGAGCGGCAGGTGGCGGTCACCTGTCCGCGCGCCCCACGCACCCGGCGTGACTGTCGCCCGGTGCTACCCGGCCTCCTCCGGGCTGTCGTTGGTCTCAGCTGCCCGGCAAGCAAAGGGAGAGGCAGTGGGACCCGGCCGCCCCAAAGGCTACACGTAGAGACGACCGCGCTGCCGTGATCAGGTCGGGCAGCTTCCGACCCTCGAGCGTCCCTGCTGTTGGCGCGTCGCGGCGTCGCGGGACGCAAAGCACAGTCCCAAGCTCTGTCCTGCTCCGACCTTGCTCCGAAGCAGAAGAGCGCGTTATGAGGGCTTCAAGAAGGACGTGTGGTCTGCTGGACATGAGCAAGTCAGAAGGTGCCAGAGCCCCGAGGCCCCAGTGCCCAGGGCACTCGGGTTTCGGTCAGCTCGGGGGCTGGGCGCAGGCGTGCCCCCTGTGTCCCCGTGAACGAGGACAGACGACGGGGCGGAGGCCTGGGGGCAGGGTCCTCACACGGCCGTCGTGCCCGTGACCCGAAGCAGGCGAGGACGTCTGTCCAGGTCAGCAGACACGTGATTGGAATCTTCCGGAAGGTCACTCGCACGGGGGCAGCGCTGCTCAGCTGTCAGGCTGTCCCACGCTGCCCTTTCTGGGCCAGACTTGACTGTCTTGGAGCCGCCTGCACGCCGACCCTCTTTCCGAGTTGCCTTCTTCACCTCTTGAGGCTGGACGGGCCGTCCAGGCTGGACACGGCGTTTCCAAAGGACACAGACGCTTTCTGATGCAGATGGCCGGTGCCGTCACTCACGTCGTTTAATTAAAAAAAAACAAATTGGGTGCTGCCACACTGGCACCACGGCATTGCCATGACAAGGCCGGCGGGCAGGACGGGCAGGGTGCCCCGGGGTTGCCCTCCGGGTGGCTGGGCCCAGCTCCAGAAGAAGCGGAAGCTGCCGGTCTTCGTGGACCGGGCCGGCAGGCTGCAGACGTCGGCATCCGTGCCCGGGCTCTGGGGTCTGGGGGACAGATGCTCACCCAGAGGCTTGGGGGAGGTCCCGGCGGCCATGTTCACGGTCACCTCCCAGCAGAGACGCCCCGTTCTCACCCGCCCTTCTCCCCGCTCCCCTGCAGATGCCCGTGTACTACTACCCGCCTGGCCAGTACCCCACGTCCGCCCCGCAGCAGTTCGGGCCCGCGGCCTCGGCGCAGTACAGTGGCCAGAGGGCTCCGCAGGTGCCTCAGCCGGCGCAGCACGCAGGTACTTGCACGCGGTCTCCCCTTCTCCCCTCTAACCCGGCGGGCTCGGCACGTCCAGCCCTCAGCAGTCCTGTCGGGGTGAGTGTCCCCGCGTGGCCGTGTACATGAGCCCGTCCCCACCCGGAGCTGGCGGTGGAGCATCTGGTGAGCTCCATGCACGAAGGGGACGGGCTCCGTGCAGAAGGGGACGGGCTCCGTGCAGAAGGGGACGGGCTCCGTGGCAGAAGGGAACGGGCACATGCGCCCCGTGGTGCCCCGGGCGTGCCCGCTGACCGCCGCCTCGGTGCATTGCTTGTCGGGCCCCTCGGATCTGGGAGCAGGGAGCCCAGCATCTCAGTGTCTTCCATGTTCATCCTCTTTCTTCTTAAATGTAAGGAGGACGCTCCCCCTGTGCGTCAGGCGAGGGGCCACCCCAGATGCTTCCTGCCCCCCAAAAAGGCCCGGTCTTGGAAGAAGGGCGCGGATGCTGCCGCCCGGGCCCCGGGGGAGCCCCGACGCCGTGCCCCCTCTGCGGAGGGCCGCAGCCGCTGTGCAGCGGGAAGGGGGGCCGATGCACTGTACGAGAGTGAGTAGCAGGTCTCACAGTGAACCGGTCTCTTTCCCTGCTGTGTCACACGCCTGACGGGATGCCGGGGCCCGGAGCACCGCCAGCAGCCCGCGGGGCGGAGGGGCCCGGGCTGGGGGCTGGCCCGCAGGGGACAGCGTTCCCTGTCACGCGGAGGATGGCCCACCTGGGGGACCCCACCTGCCTTCAGTAAGTAGGGCTCCCGCGACGGCCCCCCCGGTGCCCGCCCTGCCCTCTGTCACCCGACGGCTGCATGGGGAACACACACGGGTACACACATGGGGTGGCCACATGGAGGTGCCGCAGTTGAAAGCTAGGACACAAAGCACAGTCCTTGCCAAGGGTAAAACCAGCGACGGCCCCCCTGAGCATCCCAAGGCCACCGGCGCCCCCGTCCTGCCCCGCTGGGGCGGTCACTCGGTCCCCCGTGTTCTGGACAGCCCCGTGTTCTTGCGAGCATCCATGGCCACTCTGCCGGCTGCGGGAGAGGAACTAGAGAGACGTGCGGCCGCCCGGATCGGGCTCGTGTCCACGTGGCACGAGTTTGGGCCTCTGAGCTGACGTGTCGCTTTCACGGTGACAAGAGTGCTGAAAGGTCTCCCGCGACTCTTCCTGGTGGCCAGAGCGGCTGGTAGCACTGTTTTCTGACGGTGAGAAGAGGGTCTCGCCTCGGTGGGTACCGTGCTGTCGCCTCGGCTACGTACAAACGTGCTGCTTGTCTTCTGGGCTGCTCCGCCCCGCGAAGGTGTAGCCAAGAATTAACGGGGAGTTTTCTAGCTTGTTGGTCCAGAGGCTCCGGCCACGTGGCCTTGGCTCCCAAGGCCGTTAGAGGCAGGAAGACGCGGATATCTGCCGAGAGCTTTCAGTCCAGGTCAGTGCAGCACTGACGGCTCGCTGCCGAGGCCCTCCCACCTGTGGGAGCGTACGGGCACCCAGGAAGCCCCCAAACTCTGGGTCCGTTTGAGGGGCTGACCAAGTTGGACGAACGGGCTAACTGGGCAGCAGAGTGAGATGAGGAACCAGCCCGAGGTTCCCCACTGACCCCCACAGGGAGAATGCATGGGGCACCTTTTACTCTTTTCTTTAAACCATCATGGGCGCATTTAGAGGCTCAGAAGACCCCCGCTGAGTCTCAGAGGGCTCTGACGGGCCTCAAGTACCTTCGGTGGAAACGGGTGGCTGGGCCTGGTCCTGTGCTCCCTCCGCCCCGTGGACACGCCGCCCCGAGGGGAGAGGATGACACTACGATTAGAAGAACGCGTTCTGAAGCGCCACGTGCCCGAGACAGCAGTGGCTGCTCCGTGGGTTAAGGAAGGGAGTGGCAGCTGACGTGGCCTGTGGCGGCGGCCGAGGAGGAAGGAGAGAGGTGCACCAGCAGCCTTTGCTCTGGAAGCGAGGCGTCCGTACACACATGCGGACCGAGACTTTGGAGCTCCTGGTTTTCGACGACCGCAGGTGACAGCACACCGGACATCCAATGAGCTTTTCCCTACGGTGTTGAACTTGCAGAATGTTGGGGAAGGCAGAGGTCATTCCCGGACCTCCCCACTCACCAAGTGCAGGTAACGCAGCTCATGCCACGTCTCTGTGACCGTGCACGGCGGCCCCTGGCCCTACGGCTGGCGGGCCTTTTGCTGAGTTTAGTGATGCTCCCAGGGACTTTCCAAAGGGCCATGGTGAAGTTCTTCTGGGGAGCCACTCTTCTTCCATGGACCATGGCACAGAGGCGAGGCGTTCCGTGGGTAACTCCAGAAGCCACACGTCCTGGAGGAGTTGAAGACAGGCCCTCTCTCCGCTGACCTCGGGACCACCCCACCGTCTTGCCTCGCTGCCCTGGAGTCTGGCATCCTGGATCTGACCCTCCCCCACCTCCTGCTGGTACTGACACCAGATTGCACCCTAGTAATCTCAGTGGGCACAGGAGGAAGTGGGAGGAGCACCCAGGTTTCACGTGTTTAAGCCTGAGTATCAACCACGTTACGGTAACAACGTAAAAACGGTGACTGGTTTCGTTGATACAGGCCAGCATGGATGGAAGCTGGCTTGTCAGAGCCAAACCCGTGAGCCCCTGTCACCAAGGCAGAGAACGTTTAACTCATCACGCAGCGACACAAACCGGCTTCCTAGCAGGCCGCATCTGGAGCCCTGGACGTTTGCTTGCTGACACGGCCTGGGCTTCCATGTTGCTTTGCAGAGCTGGTCACTAACGGGTGGCCCAGAGCAGCTGGGATATTTATGAGCAAATCGCACAGGGGAGAGGGAAACCAATACTAGAATTCCCGTGAGTGTCAGCAGCTCCAAATTCCCTTTTCAGTTTGATTTAAAAAGAAATGTATGTCGGTTCAGTCTTGGCTCTCCAACATCTTGAACATGTATCCAACGTTCATTACACGTGAAGGGGGAAAGCATTTTTTGGAAGAAATTGTTTAAGTTGATGCTATTTTTTTTTTTTAATTTTTGGTAGAAGTCTTCAGTGAAACCATCTGGGCCTGGAAATATTCAGAAGCATTATTTTTTACTTTTTATTTGAAGATCAATTCCAGAGCTTTCTGATTACGAAGCCAATTCATTGTGGTTCTGGGACTATTGAACTGATCTGTTTCATCTTTGCTGAGTTTCGGGAGTTGGCGGTCGTCGTGGCATTGCTTGTTGACCTCGGGAGTGCAAGGGCGTTAATAGCATTCCTTTATTACCCTTTTAATGGGCGCAGGGTACGTGGGGATACCCTGTTTCGGTCTTGAGAGTGGGGATTTTTAAATCCTCTTGGCCTTTGTCAGGCTTGCTAAATTTATGTACGCTGTTGATCTTTTCACCGAGCTAGCTCCTTGTTGTTTTCCTCGGTCTAGCTGTTTGCCTTGCCTTCACTGCTGCTCTTTCCTTCATTATTTTCTTCCTTCTACTCATTTCATTCCATTTTACTTTCCTTTCTGGAGTGTCTTGTGTGGGAAGTTCGATTACTGACTTGAAACCTTTTCTCTTTTCCAATGTGAGCGTTCAGTGCTTTGAGTTTCCTTCTCAGCTCTGCGTTAGCTGGGTCCCACCCAGCTCTGACATGCTCTAGGTTCATTCTCACTCACTTGTATCTGGTTTTAATGTTTTTGAGACTTCCTCTTTGAGCTGTGAATTATTTAGAGGTGTATTGTTTAATGCTCCAGAGTTTGGAGATTTTCCTGTAGTAGTTTCATTATTATTTCTAGACAGATTCCATTATAGTCAGAAAACATTCTCTACATTATTTCAATTCTTATAAAAGTGTCGAGGTTGGTTTTCTGGCCCAGGACTTGTCTGTCTTGGTGAATGTTCCTTAAGTTCTTGAAAAACTTGGGCATTCTGCTGCTGTTGGGTGGAGTGTTCACGTGTCAGTAAAATCCTGAGAGTTTATTTTATTTCTCAGATCTTCTGTATTTTAGCTGATTTTCTATTTACTACTTTTATCCGTTGCTAAGAGGAGGATATTTATGACTCCAATTACAGGACTTCCTAAAGTCCTGAAATGAATCTCAAGGCAAAACTTGCCCACACTACTCCTGAAGGCCCAGGTTGGCATAGAGACTATGACGTTCCTGAGGGCATGGTATTATTTGGTTCCCTTCTCAAATACATAAGAAACGCTGCATTCCCTAAGAGAAGTTAGAAACATTCCATAGAATGGTCTAGCAGGTGAAGGTCCTCTGGGCATACATAGCGTCTATGTAGCTGCTCCCATATGCTGCTGCCTCTCCCTCTCCCCGGAGGGGCTTTCAGTGCTTTTGCTCAATGCCAGTTCTACCACGTTTGGCTTTGGTAGGAAAATAACACAGGCAATTGTTTAACCAGACAGTCCAACAGTTCTTTTCTCCTAATAGGCCATAAGATTCCATATTATTGAATGTCATAAAAATAGCACAATGAGAAGATAAAATGGCTGCAGAACACAGCAGGAGGGGAGCAAAACACAAAACTTAAACCTTAAATTGGATGAACTTAATGAGTGCAGTAAATCATCTGGTGTGTTTTCTGAAAGCGAGGTGATACCTCCCACCTCTGCTTTTTAACATCCCTTTTCTCTCCCCCTCCCCCCGTTCCAGCTATCTGCTGAGTGGTTCCTTTTGGGTAAAAACCAGTTTTACGGAGCATTTTTCATGAAAATATTTTACTTTTTAAATTGTAGCTCTGAAGGAAACCATGCAAAGGAAATCTTAAAAATGCATCCTGCTGCAAAATCTCACACAGCTTGTAGGAGGCTTAAGTTTCTTACTTTCCTTTCATTCAGATCCTCCCCAGTCTCTGTGCTGAGTCAACAATGCTCCAACCTGCCTTGCAATAGCAGACTTGGAACCTCTTGAAGGCGACTGTGATGGTGGTCTTGAGAAGTTTTTGAAACCTCACTTGGGCTTTCTCTTTACTCTGCTTAACAACCACCGTGAGATATGAACAGTAGAAATGGAAATGGGGTTTAAACACTCAGCTTTGCCGAAGGAGCAAACTGAAGGTCAGCCTGCCACCCAGTGTGGAGTCTCGCTTGCTCTAGCTGGAACGGGGCCTCTAATAGGTCTGTATTTACGGATTTAGGAGCCAGTGCAGGTCTCGGAAACTCAGCCGGCTCACTCAGGCTGACGGAGCCTGACTTGGGGGATTTGGCGCTGGCCTGTGTGCACACAGGACCCCCAAACACAGGGTTCTCCACCTCCCTAATGCCGCAACTCTCTAATACGGTTCCTCATGCTGTGGTGACCCCCATGAAATTATTGTCGTTGCTACGTCATAGCTGTCATGTTGCTGCTGTTATGAATCGTCATGTAAATCTCTGATACGTGTTTTCCGATGGTCTTAGGCGACCCCTGTGAGAGGGTTGTTAGACCCCCAAAGGGGTCACGACCCACAGGTTGAGAACCGCTGCCCTAACACAGGCGGGATTGTGAGAACACATCCAGAAAGCTGAGAGGTCTGTTACGCGCCCCCATTCGTAAGGGAGAGAGTGGCGCGTCCCGCCCCCAGAGTACCATCTTCCCTGCTCTGATAGAGAAGGCGGAGATAAGCCTGCAACGGCCTCCCGCTCCCAGTCATCACAGAGCGGCGTGATGGATGCAGAGAAGCTTTCAATGAACTTAGAATACATGTAAACAAAGGCACGTGGAGGAACAGTGAGGGATAAGGAGACCAGGTCAGATAACGTAGCTTCTGCTTCTTTTCCTTTGCTAACTGATGATGGGGCCACAGCTTCATGCAAGGAATGGCCTGAAACACTGACTTTTAGGGTACAGACGGTGTTGACTCAAACCTCCCTTCTACATGTGCAAAAATTCATTAGTGTGTAGGGAGTTCTGCAGAGAAGGGTTCTTAAGTTGGAGGGGGGTAGCCCGTCAGAAATGCAAACTGAGTGACAAACCATTAGATTTTTCTGTTCCTCTCTGGAACAAAACTCTAAAATACCTCTTATCTCTTCAGGGAAAGCAGTTCAACTCCCTCTAGTTCCTCTGACATGCAAATCAACTCTAGGCCTCTGACGATTTCTAGCAAGAGCCTGAAAATACCATGCTTACCCCTTCACATGCTGTGAGCATTTGGGGGAGCGTTACTGTAGTCAGTGATCCCCAAGCTTTAGGGTGTGTATACTGCTCAGGATCTTGTTCAAATGCACATTTTCCTGCAGTAGTTCTGGGGTGAGTCCTGAAATTCTGCCTTTCTAGCACGTGCACAGGCAATGTCGGTAGTACTGGTCTACCATCTCAAGAGCAATGTAATAATACTACATTTTTAACCATAGCTGGCCTGTATATAAGCCAAGGGAAAAAAAAAAAAACTACCCAGATTTCCCTTTTTACTTGGCATTGTTTGTATCTCAGGCACAAATCTAATACTTCACAGTCAGCATATATGATCTTATAAATTGTATCTAGCAAGTACTTAAAATTAATTGGTTAATGTCCACAAATATAAATTTTAAATTAGAAAATAAGTATACAAGCTCTAACAATTAAGTTTGCAAACTTGCCACCATGCATGTATGTTGGCAGCATTGTATAAGCAAGTCAGTGGGGTGTCATCACCTTGGTCTGTCTGTGTCTCACAGCTGTGTTCGTGTCGACGTGTGGTGGCTCCTGCTGAGTGATGTTCATTATTGTTGTTTTGTGGTTTTGTGTGCCGTCGTGAGAGTGTCAGACCTTCAATTAAAGCAACATACAAATGTCATATTTCTTGTTAAACTTGGCAATAGTGGAAGTGACATCAGGGACATGTTAGTCAAAGTTTATGGGGATAATGCCGTGAAGAAAACAGCAGCGTACACATGGATTACATGTTTTACTGAAGGGAAAGAGAGCATCACTGATGAAGAGAGGCCAGTAACAAGCAGAACTGATGACAACATTGCAAAAATTCATCAAATTGTGCATCAAAATCATCGGCTATCTGAGAAGCACAGCAGACCAAGTAAACGTCAATAGAGAAACAGGGAAATCTTAACTAAGAATCTTGACAGGAGAAAGGTGTGTGCAAAAATGGTCCTGAAGGAGCTTACGATGAACAAAAGCAAAGCAGAGTCGGAGTTTGCCAAGACCTTTTGGAGAGGCAAGACCATGTTTTGGGCAATGTTGTCACTGGTGATAAAACATGGGTATACCAATAGGACCCAGAAACAAAGTGTCAAAGTGCACAATGGCAGTCAGCCAATTCTCCACGACCAAAAATGTCCATCAGTCCAAATCAAGAGTAAAAAACTTTTTTGATATCAGAGGGATTGTTCATTATGAATTTGTACCAACCAGACAGTCAACCAAGTTTACTCTTTGGAAGAGATGAAAAGGTTGCGTGCAAAAGGTGAAAACGACCTGAACTTTTCGCCAACCGCTCACGGCTCTCGCATCACGACGATGCACCAGCTCACACGGCTCTGTCTGGGAGGGAGTTGTAGCCAGCACACACATAACTGTGTTGGGACACCCTCCCTACCCCCAGGGACTTTTTCTTTTTACCCAAAGATAAAGTATTGAAAGGCAGACATTTTGATGACATTGAGGTTGTCAAGGGTCATACAACGACAGCTCTGATGGTCATTCCAGAAAAAGAGTTCCAACATTGCTTTGAAGGGTGGACTAGGCGCTGGCGTCAGTGCACAGCTTCCCAAGGGGAGTCCTGCTAAGGTGACCTTAGTGACACTCAGCAGTGAGGTGTGGAGCACTTGTTCTAGGATGAGTTTGTGAACTTCATTGCCAGGAATTCTGCTACACAGCAGATACTCACAAGCGTTGAAAGAATGAACGCTACACATACCTATTTTCATGTTAGCGTGTACAGGAAGCATGCGTGCCTGTGTGTGTGAGAGAAAGGGACAAGAGAACGTATGGAGATGTGGACATTTACATGGAAACCTCTCAGCCATCCGCCTCCAACATTATTTCAAGCAAAAGTGTACTTAAAGGTGATGAAGTCAGGTGGAAAGACAAACCCAAACCCATCCACGTTTTTTAAAGTTCAAACACCCAGAGACTATGTCCCAGAACCTTTGGGCCACGTTCCGGGGTTCAGTATATTTGGATTCATGTGTGCTTAGTGATTTGAGATGTCTGTACATTTAATGCAATAACTCGCCCACCGACCCCCACGTTAGGCCACTCGTCGTGAAAGTGCGCAGACGGCAGGGAATGGCCAGGCCCCGGGAATCTCCGCGCGTGTCCCTCGGTCCACAGAGGCGCTTCCTGCGGCGTTTCCGTTGAGTGCACGGTCATGGAACGGGCTCAGAGGCGTTCACGTCAGGAAGGTACAATGATCCGTGACCCGCGCGTGTGTGGAATCCCCCAAAGCCACGGGTCCTTTCCCGACAGAGCTGCGTTGCATTTCAGTACATAAGAGCAGGACTAGCTGCCCCACCCCCGTCTTGCAGGCTCAGCAGTATTTCTGCTGTAATACATGTTGTTCGCATTAGCGGCTCCTAGGAGGAAAGGTTATTGCCTCTTTAACGTGCTGAAACACATTTGGGATGGGGCAAACTGTACCTGAATGGAGCCCGTAAATTTGTGTAACCAGAGCAACTGAGTCGCGTCGACAGTGAAGTCCGTATTCTCAGCTCGACTCATGAAGCAGTCAGTGTCACTGTGACTGAGAGGGGTTTGCGCTCAAGACACCTTTTCTCCTTCTCTGTCCGTGTGATACTTGACGATTTTCCCCCTTTGGGTGGGCTGGACGTGGAGAGAGAGAGAGAGTGCCCGAGCGAAGGAATGAATTTGGAATACCAGCGTGACCGTGACGTATGTGACCTTATGGGGGGGGTTCTCACTCTATCTTAAGTTGTCTTTCCCAAATTCAATGATTTCAAACAGACTTACTTGTCTAATTATTCTACATATCATTTCTCTACATTTTAATCTCCAAAGCCCCTTCTATATCTCTCTATGTGTTTTAGTATGAGAAACAATATATCACCAATAATCACTCCGAGAAGCAATTCAGAAATCGTTCAGGCTGGACAGAGCCCTGAGGAAGCCGTTGGGCGCGTGCAATGTGATGTCACTACAATGCCATCAGAGGGGGAATTCGCTGGGAGTTACATGAGCATTTAAGTGTCTAATTCCTGTTAGCATCCGTGCACGTCACATGGATACGTCCTTGGGGAAAACGCCGGTCCAGAGATACTGGTCTCGGAAAGATTTCTCTGGCACTGTCCACGCGTTTCTTTCATTAATTGGTCTAATTATTCCATTTTCGGGAATGGGAAGGAGAAGCATTACGCTGAGCTTATGCCAAAGGTTAACCCTGTGGGGAGCATCGTAGGGATCGTGCTAGCTTAGGCCTGAAAAGGCTTCGCAAGTTCCCCAAACAACGTGGACAACAAGGTCCGCGCTGTCCCCACGGAAGTCATAACAAAAGGGATTGATGCGACACGTTTGTGCGCGAGGCTGTAGCACCTTGTGCGGGACGTACCTGCTGTCCATTCGTCACGCGGCGAGGCACGGCCGGCGCGGGCAGCATTTGTGTTTCCGCGTAAAGACGGGGTGACACGGGCCGCAGCAGCGCCCGTGGGAATGTGCCACGGCAAACGGGCAGCAGGAGATTTAGAAAACGGAGGAGTTGGGCGAAGGACGGCAGGAGAGCAAGGTGGCAAGACGGGCGCGCAGACGCTGCCTCCCGCCTCGCCGGCGTGGCCCTGCCGTGACGCGTCTCAGAACCCAGAGTCCCAGCTGCCAGCGTGCCCTGAGGACGTCACCGAGCTCCACGAAGCCACGTCAAGGTCCTCTCTGGGCCTTCCTCCCTTCTTTCTGCTCTTTTCTTTCTCGTTCATTGGTTTTCAACCGTTTCTGCCGCCGGCCTCCCCGATCTGTCCGCGACCCCCTTTCCGGCTGCGGCTGCCTTGGGGACCACTTGCCTTCTGTCCCTCGTGGTGGGGGTCGCTCTTTAGCCCCGGACCCCACACAAGCTCTCCGGGGCCCCCTGCTTGCTGCTTGTCCTTCCTCCTGATGGTGAGGGGGCGTCTCGCATCCCACTCCGGGCGCCTGTCATGCGGCGGGTGGTGCTCTGCCCGGTCCACTTTGTCACGTTCATCTCGTTCCGCCTGTGGCACACGGGACCCTCCGTGCCCCGGAGACCGCCACGACCCGCCATTCGGATGCTCAGGAGGGACGGGCTGGACGTGAACAGGCAGCGCACGCCACCACGTCTCGTGCACCGCGTCGCTCCCCGTCCGGGACAGGCTGGCCCTCGGGGCTCCGAGCTTCACCCCGACACGTGCGAAGTGACAAAGTGAGCCCCTCTCGAGCGCCGTTACTGTCGTGTTGCTTCCCAAATGCAAAGATGCAGCGACGCCCACGGCCCACTTCCAGGCCGCCGTTGCCCGGTGTCGTTTCCCAGGGGTTCGCTGTCGCTGAAGTTCTGCGTGTCCCGGGAAAACGGGGCGCGTGAGGGGCCCGACCGCGGGAGAAGGGGCCCTGAAGTGGGCTGTGCTGGAGAGCTCCTCCCTCTCCCGTGGCTTCCTACGCGGCCGCTTTCGGCGGGGACCCAAATGCCAGTGCCGTCAAAGCAGCGGGCGCGGCGCGCTGTGCTCACCCCAGCCGGGCCCACCCTGTCCCCAGGCCGTGGGCGTGAGAACAAACGTGCATCGCCGTGACCAGCCCTGACCCGCACGGGCCCCCCGCCCTGGCCTAACGGCACAGGAGCCCACATTACAGTTCGGGGGACCAGCTGCTCTGGCTGTAACCCAGAAGGTGACGGGATTGTGCCTGGTGGCATTACTGTAACTGTCAAGGGCACGCAGTGGCTCACGGACCCTCTGGAGAGCTTGGGGGTCTCTGCTCCCCAGTAGGGCCCCACGTCGACGCGGTCGTGACGGCCCGATGCCAGGGCACAGGCATCCCTGCGCACCTGTTCGTGGAAGGGCCTGTTAGCAACGTGCAAAAGCGTCACCCTTGTGCTCTGTCCAAGTCCCCGAGCCTTCGCCAGGCCTCCCTCCGTGCTGTCCCCCATGCGCTGCTCAGAGTCGTCACCCAGTTGTCCCCGGTTGACATCCTGCAGGGACTCGCGCCCCACTGCCCGCTGCCCTCCCCCCGCCTCCTACGCCCTTTCCTCAAAGGCGCCTGGACATGCAGTAAAATTGGGCTTTCAAGGTCCTTTCGGACGCGCTTACCCCGGGGTTTGGGTTGGTTGGTTGTGTCCAGCAGGTCCAGCACTGTGGCATTTTCTATGAGACATTGTGGGGGCGTAGCTAATTGAGACGAAACAAAACCCAAATGGCAGAAAGAGGGGCTAAGCCCCCACACGCGGGTCCTGCCGTGGAGCACACACTTCGAGGGGCCCTAAGAACACGCAGCCTCATGCTAGTCCCCGTCTGCGTGGACGCCGTGAACCAGAGCGGCCAGAGTGACATCACAGAGGTCGGGGGGCTTCCGCTGCCCCCCGGGGCCTCTTGCTGGAGCCCCCCGCTTCCCCAGTCGAGGCCGACTCGATCTCTCCGGTAGGAAGGGCTCAGCGTTTACAGAGACAGCCCCGTCGAAGGCCAACGGTCAGTCCGGAGGAGGAGCTCCTGGCTAGCTGGAAACGGGGGGAAACATCAGGAGGAAGAGGAGATGGTCCTCATGACGGTTTTCGTGACCTTGTTTTGCGTCCGTGACTTTTTACAAAGTGCGGAGGCGGCCAGCACGTCCAGTAAAGGATTCTCCTAAAAGACGCCCGGACTCCGCATCACGCCGCCGTGAACTCCCTGTGTGGCCTCTTCCTTCCCTGCCCCCGCACTCACCGCAGACACCTCCCCGTGTGCCACAGGACCCACGCCTCCTGTCCCTGCCTCCTCTCCTCTTAGGCAAAGCTCCGGGTTTCACGCTTCCACGGAAACCGACTCTCCGACACACGGGGCCCCGCCCGGGGACACGCGCAAGACGGCTCCTCACAGACGACACCCTGCAGCTACGCGACGACGGGAAGCAGCAAGCGAACTTGACAACGTTGTAGCCCGTACACCTCCGTCGTGTCGCGCAAGGGCCGTCTGGACACCCCGCAGCCGCGGTGCCTCTGCACGTCCTGCGACGGGGCCGGACACGCGCCACAGCCCCTGTGTACGCGGGCAGCGAGCTGGCGGAAACCCGGACAACTCAATGTGGAGTAGCGTGCGACGCAATTTTAGTGGCAGTGATGCATCACCCAGTCCCCATAGGTCTGAGGGAGGCTCAGGAGCTCGCCTCGGTCTTGGGGGCCACGCCAGGGGAGCCCCGGACACCTCCAGCCTCCCGGAGTGCCCGGCGGTGATGCCGTGACGTGCCGTTTCTCCACGCAGCCCCTGTGCCCCGGCTTCCTCTCCAGGAAGAGCCTCAGGGCAACGGAAGCGTCACGGCCCTCGTGCCTCTGTCTCCAACGAACACGTCCTCGTCGATGGCCGTCACGGGCTTGGCCGCTTCTGTCCCCAGACGGGGACAACGTCCCAGAAGCTTCGGAGCGCGCGTCCGCATTCTGGCCGGGCCTTTGGCCTGACCCACTCCCTGTCCCTGAAACCGGCAGCGTGCAAGGTGCCTGCTCGCCCTCTTTGCGGGGGGAGCCTCCCTGGGGTGGCTCTGGGAGCACACGGCACAGAGGAGACGGTGTCCGTGGCAACAGGCATTTCAAAGGCGAAAGGAACCCCCCGGAAGCATGTGCTGCCTGCTCCCCCTGCGAGTGCCCTGGCCCTGCTCCAGCTCCATTTGCACCTGCTCCCCACGGCCACCGTTGCCCCCCGAGGGACCCGCTCAGCTGGGAGATGGGCGCTTGCCCACGTTCACCCACGTTCGCCCTGTGCTGTTTTTCTAGATGTTTAAATAGAAACGACAATTCGGTTTGAAGAGCGTGTGTGTGTGTGTGTGTGTGTGTGTGTGTGTGACAGAGACACAGACAGACAGACAGACAGACACAGGGGAGAGAACGTGACTGCCCGCATGAACTGAAGGTGCACGACGGGTCGCGCTTAGTTGTGCATTTATTTTCAGCCTCTGAAATTGGTGAAAGGTATTTTAAAACTCCGGCAGGACGTCCCGGCGCGCGGAAGGACTTCTGTGAGAATTCACGTGTTAGCTCGGTGGGACGTAGGACATGCTTGTTCGGGAGGCTCCTACGTCCCTGCAAACTCGGAGAGCTGTCGGCCAGCCCCGGGCGGACAAGCTGTCGGGACGCACACAGACACGTGCATCCAGGGCGGGCGAGTCTGTGAGATCCACGCGCAGCGACCCCACTCGGCACGTGGGGGACCACCCGGTGGGGCTTGGGGTCCTGAGCCCCAACTCCGCCCGGGACACCGAGGGGCCCACGTCGTGGGATCCGAAGCTCGAGCTCTGCCCAGCCCCCCTGATCTCTCCGCTCCGGGGTCCCCCTCCTTGGAGCCACGCCGGACACCGTGCACCTCGAGGGGCCCGTTTCCGAGTCCGGCCGCTGCTGAGCGATGGGGCACCCCGCCGGCTCTCCCGTCCTTTTCCCGGGAACTCAAAGCCCTGATCCCGCCGGACTTGTGGGCGTCCGGCGCTTTGCCAGCCGCCGAATCCGCATTTAGGAGCCCGTCTTCGGCACAGGTAGGGACGATGAGAGACCTCGTTTCTGCCGTGGGGGTGGGGGGTAAACAACGGGGGTTTGTGTCCTCCCGGTTCTGGAGGCTGCAAGTCCACGATCAAGCTGCGGGCCGGTGGGGTCCCCCCGAGGCCCCTTCCTGGCTCGCGGCCATCTGTCCTTCTCTCTAAGCTGAGCAATGAGGGGAGAGCCCGGCCCGAAGGCCGTGCGCTTCGCTGCCGCGTTCTCGCGCTGTCGACAAGCCCGGCGCCGCAGACTGTGTGCCGCCGGCTGGACGTCCCCCCGTGGCCACGCTCCCGGGCCGTCCCCCCGCTCCGGGCCCCCCGGTGTGGCAGGAGCGCCGTGCCTGCTGCGCCTTCGCTGTGAGCAGAGGCGGACGGCCCGTGCCGGGTTAGCAGGGGCCTTGGCCACGCGCAGTCAGAGGCACGAGGAAGCGCTTTCTCTCTGTCCTGTCTCACGCCGTGGGGGTCGCGCTCGCCCTGGGTACTGGCCACGACGCGCCTGAGCTGGGAAGGCCGGTCCTCGGGGGCCGGGACGCTCTCTTCTGCCCCGGCCCTCACCGGTGGCCCTCCGTGTCCCAGACTGAACATTTGCCCAGTGGTGACCGCCAGCAGAGGGACACCTGCCCGCTGGCCCTTCCTGCCGGATGGATGTTAGTTTGGGGGGGGCGCGAGCGTCTCCAGGGCGGTTGGGACCTCGGTGACGTCACCACGGACGGCCTCCGTGTGGGCACTAATGGGCACGGAAGGACAAGTAGCAAACACGTCCCATGCGAGTGGGATGTCCCTGGGACTTCAGGGGACCTGCGGTAAACCTCGTTTATGTCAGAACCATGGCGTAGGCCCGGGAGACCCCTCACGGACCCCGTCACAGAACGGTGGACCTCACCTCTTCCTCTGGGAGGGCGGGGGGTGTTTCCTTGGCCCCCACATCCCTGTTTCTCCAGAGCCGTCCCGGCTGCGTTAAGACGGGGAGGGGGCCCATAAAACACGCAGATCACTGGGATTTTCTGCGGTGCTGAGCGCTGGGCACCCCCTCTCCCCACGGACACCCCTGCGTGGGGCGGTGTGTCTCCTGTGGCTTTAAGAAGCTTTTATTGTTCCCACTAAGTGTGACTCCCCCACCCACACGGATCGGCCTTCCCGAAACGCACCCTTAATCGGTCCCTGTGCCCGCGAGACGGGGCAGCACCGGCCTGAGCCTCGTCTGCTTCGGGAGTTCTTCGGGTGTTCACCTTCGTCCCATGTTCTAAAGCCCCCACGTGGGCAGGACACCATCGGGGTCAGCGGGGGCACCCAGTCCCCTCCCCACTGCAGGGCTGGCCGTGTGGTCAGGAGCACGGTGCTCGCGATGCGTTCGGAGGGGACTCAGCCTCGAGGCCCCGGAGTGGTTACAGGTGACGCCGGGCCCGCGCTGTGTGCTACTTAGGGGGAAAGCTGCTTGCAAACCACCCACAGGACCTCTGCGCCCCCATAGGTCTTCTCTAACCGGCGACACGGCTCCGATACTTCCCACTGGAGAATCACCTTCCCGCACGTCCCTCGCGGTGCCCTGGAGGCAGAGCCGGGGTTCTACTCTGTCATTAAAGGCGTATTTTAATGTCCTCTGAAGGGAAAGTAATCTCAATGGAATTAAACACCAACGGAATTCTTTATTACGAAAGGACGGCGGGTGGAAGCCGAGACGTCATGGTGCTCCGTTGTCCCCGTGTCTCAGCCCGGAGCCGCTGTTAGGGACGCGCAGGGAGCGTGTGCAGCGCGGGAGGCTGGGACCACCAGCACGGCAGCCACCGGGGGCTCAGCTGCCACGAGCAGAGGAGTTGGTTCAGAGTGTGCCAGGAACCGTGTTCCTGCAGGTTTCGTTTCTGGGTGAGAGCAGCACCCCAGTTCCGCAACCCGGCCATTGTTAGTTCAGCCGAGCGTGCTTACTGAGCCCCTCTGAGGACCAGGCAGGATCCAGTGATACCCGGCCCCCATTTAAAGCTCTTGTAATTCCACAGCATATTTAAATAACAAAGAGCTGTTTCCAAACACAGAGCGCTCAGCGTGGTAGTCACTGTGTGCACGCGCACGCACACACACACACTGAGAGTGCACACACACACTGACACGTGCGCGCGCACACACACACACACACTGACACGTACACACACACTGACACGTGCACACCCACACTAACACATGCACATACACACACGAGTGCACACACATTGACCCCCCAGGAGTTCCCTGGTGTCACCCAGGACCTAGTGAACCTCCGCGACTCGGGTGAGTAGCTTTCCGCATTCCTGCCCGTCTTTGGGGTGTCTGCTGCTGCTGGCTCTCGGGGGAGGGTGGGGCGTTTACAGGAACGACCCCTAAGAGGAGTTGGGGCTCGAAATCCTGCAGTCTGTGTCTGACGCAGTTGTGGAAACGTCCTGCTGGGTGTGTGACTTCCACCTGTCTCTTCGGCTTGCCTTGTGAAGGGGGAGGAGTCAGGAAAGGGCTGCCTCCCCCAGCATGCGCTGCCCTGTGCAGTTCTGTCCACTGAAGGAGAGCTCTTAGCTGACCCCGCAGAGGGAGGACAGTCACCACAGTTAACCCAGAGGTTCTGTTTTGGGCCACCGCGAGCCCTGTGTGTGTGTGTGTGTGTGTGTGTGTGTGTGGTGGGGGTGTCACTGTACAACCTAACAAAGTTTACAGAAGTGAATATACTACATGAATCTTAGCTCTGAAGTCAAAAGTGACTTCAGTGAGAGGCCACAGTACCAGCAGGGCAATCACGTGCTAAGTAGTGTCATTTCCAAATTCCTCGTCACCCCCTCGTGTGTGCGGAGCCCTTCGAAAGCCATTCGCCAACAGTCAAGTTTTGCTATTAATTATCTTGTAGTTTGAAGATTTCGGAGGTGGTGAACAGCTAAGGGCGGCCAAAACAAAGGACTTCACTTGTTTTAGGAACTGAAATGTCAGTGTCTGTAAGACACTGTCCTGCAGAACACGGTGAACGTCTCGGTTGGGAAGCTAACGAAGTGTGAGCCGTGTGAGGTCTCTCAGACCTGTGTTGATCGGGGGAAATTAGAGCTGTATCATCTGCGTGGCTGTGCGTGATAAGTAGCATTTTCAGAAATGTTTGCTTTTAATATCACATATTGGGCTTTAAGAGCCGACAGCTCGCGTCAGCGCTGCCCACTGTGGATGTCACCACGTGGCGTGGCTCCAGAGTCCAGCAGCCTTTTCTTCCTTTCCTCTCTGAGCTGGATGCTTGGCCCCGGGCTTCCAAGTTCACTTTGGGTCCTTCAGTGCTTCCCGTCATGCACCCTGTGGGGACAGAACCCCTTAGGGCACAGTGGGTGGGTGTCAGGGATTGACCGTGACGAGGCACACCTCCGTCCCTAACTGCAAGTGACCCACCCAACGTGGTTTTCCTTGGTCACAAAGAGATTGCCAGTAGGAATGCAGAATTACCGACTGAAAAGGGGGTCAGGGATGCTGTGTTGGGGGGTTTGGTTTCCCATCTGCCTACGTGCATTTTGTGTCTCTAAAAGGTTGCGGAGAGGTAAACGCAAGCCTGCCACGTGGACTAACATTTCGGCTCTCTTGTTCGTATAGGGAAGCTCGAAATCAAATCCACAGGTCAAAATAGGTGATAGGCAGACAGACAAACGGACACGTAGAGCCCAGGGAGACACACTCACTGAGCTGTGGGCGAGGAGTTCAATCCTTATTGTTTCCCAAAGCCCCTCGCTTCTCACGACCTAAAGTAATTCTCTGCGTTCTGCTGCTTAAATAGGAAGCAATCACCTTAACATCAAAAACATGAGAAATACATTATTGTCTCACGTACGTACTAGTGCCGGAGGCTAAAAACATTTTTACTCAGCTGAATTAAAAAGAAAAAACAACAAAGAAATTATCCTGCTGAGTAACCTTAACTCTGAGCAGAAACTTCGCGTCCGTGGGCTCGCTGCCCCCTCAGCAGAGCTCTGCACACACCTGTGTCTGCTCTTCCCTGCGTGCCCGAGACCCCGCTTCCTCTCCCAGGGTACGTCCATCAACGTGGCAGATTCTAAGCAGGGCTTCTTGGTTCCGTTTTGGTTTTCCTTTTGACTCTGATTTGGGGTGGAAGGGATGCCAGAGCTCGTTAGAAACACGTCTGACAGGGGCTCTGCGAGCTGGCCGCGCAGCTTAGCCAGGCACGGGGGCGCGGGCCTTGGGCACGGAACCGCCGGAGCATGGGGCTAGCTGGGCCCTCCCTCCCGCCCTCCCGCCCTGGGCCTTGCAGCCCACTGTCCACGGGAAGCATCGCGGCAGTGAAACATCAGTCAGCAATTCCGCTTGTCAGTGGGGCGTCACCGGGATACGGTTTTGCATGATTTCTTCCCAGGAAACAAAGCTCGTGCATCCAAGAAACAAAGAAACACGACGCGCACGCAAGTAGAATGCGTCCAATGTTTACTAAATGAGTTGGATATAAGCGGCGTCCAGTCCTACTCAGATAAAAAACAAGAAAGACGGAAAAGACAAACATTAGTCCTGTTGTTAATCAATAGATCGGCTCCCAATGGTTCTCATGGGTAAATAATTGATCCCATATACTATGGATCGGCTCCCAATGGTTCGCACGTGCAAACACTTGATCCTGTCTAACAGAATGGTTTGGAGTAGGAACTGAGTTAGATGTCCTGGCTTCAAATCCCTGTCACTTGCAGCTGTGTGACCGTAGCGACATGAACCACTGTGCCTTCGTGTTCTCCTCTGTAGCATGAAGCTAATCCTGGGAGTAGCTCATCAGTGACTAAGTGCGGTAATGAGAGGAAAGTACTTAGAGTGTCGGCCCGTAGTGGGTGTGTGACACATGGATCGTGATGACCGGTGTGTCCTGGGGACATACCAGCTCTGGGGAGCTGGCGGAGCGTGCAGAAGTGATTCTGAAGACGTCCTTTGCTGTGGCACCTCTTTTCCACTTACGGGGAGTCACGGTTAATAACAGCCTAAGAAGTGACATGTTCTATTTAGTGACCCGCCATTAGAAATGTCCCTCTCTGGGTTTCCGACGCTTGTCACGCAGCGAGTCGTGGTTTTCTTGTTTAAAGAGGACCCTGGGCATCTTGGATTCTGTGCAAAAACAGAGGCACACGGTTCTGACAAGTTCTATCCTGTAACCCATTTGGAGCTCTCCACCACGGTCGTCTTCACAGCACACGTGCGTCAGGTGTGGAGGTGCCAACCCCCCTATTACTGAAAGCAAGAGGAGCCCCGTTTTCTTACCAACAGAGGCCGTGCCCTCACGACATGGAACCAGCAGGCACTAACGTGTTCCTCTGCCCCGCCTCCACGCCACTGCACGGGTTGTCACGGCAAACACGTCCCTGCTGTAATTTGGAGCCTTTAGGCACTGGACGTGCCAATTGCCTTCACTTGGGTCTGGTCTGTAATTTATCACTGGAGTGTCCTACCCTGCCCCAGTGCGTCCTTTGTGGGCAGAGGCAGAGCTAATACACTTTCCAAGTACGTGCGAATTGCTTCAATAAATCACAGCTGCCACCGTGAGCACAATGAGTTATCCTCCTGCTCTGCAGACACAATGCTCTCTAGGACGTTGACGTGTGTGACGTGCAACGCATCATAAGCCGTCTCCTGAAATGAAATTAGAAAGCTCATGAGACCGGCATGGACACGGGGGCGCGGAGCCATTCCAGCAGGAAGTCCCGTCGGCCCGCTGGGAGGCGGGGCACTGACTAGGCTGCTCGTGTTCTCGTAGCCGCGTGTGGCTTCCCTATCGCGGCGGTGACGTGGGCGTTACGTGCTTGCCGTTGGGGTTCGACGTCATTTGGCTCCTTCCTGCCGCAGCATCTAGGTGAAAGCGGCCCCCAAAGAGGTAGAACGGGGCCCCAGCGGCCCCCGTTGGGTCTGCCCCGTAGGAAACACCCAGTGCATGACCCACACCCGTGTAGGCGGCCGTGCCCAGCTGCAGCATCAATGCTGGGCCCGCGGTGACCTCCGGGGCTGAACTCCAGGGCTGACCTCCACGGTTGACCTCCGGGACTGACCTCCGGGGCTGACCTCCGGTGCTGACCTCCGGTTCCCCCTTTATTTCACGGTAACGAAAGCCCAACCCAAACCTGGTTGGAGCCCTTAGACTCCTGACAGGGAAGACGTGCTGCATGACACGGTCATGGCCGCAGCTGCAGTGGGAAAGACGGTCCAACTCGGAGGCTACTTCAGGACTCTGTCCTGCATGACGGACAGTGACATGTGTTCTTGTTTCTTGGCGTCACCGAGAAGCTGCTGACACTTACAAACCCATTTGCCATCATTTGTTGGGTGATAAGAAGACGCCTCTGTGTGTAATCGCCTCGAGTGTTTGCTCCGAGCAGAGGCAGCGCGTCCATGAGGAAAGCCGCGTCCAGGCTCTGTAATTCGAAGCGAACCGACTTGTGTCCAAGCCAAGGCGTTCCCCGCGCCCATGCCCGTGACTATCGCCTTTGTCTTTACGGCCACTGGGGGACTTCCCTGTCCTGTCCCGGACGTTTGTCATGTTGTTGTTTATTTTACACCAAACTACACACCAGCCAGCGTTAAGGGCGTCACAAGCGCCTTCCTTACGCCGAGTCACGGGATCTCTGAACCCATGTTTCCCAACCTCGAGGCACTGGCCCCACGGTACCCCACAAACGTCGGGTTCAAGTCTGTCGTCACTCTCCCTCCTCATCGGGATGCACCCCGTGATTTCCTCCTTCCCATGCCCCCATTGTGCACGCGGTCTGAGGGTCCGACGTCATTCAGGTCTTTTCTGCCGCGGTGCCCAGGGGAAACCAGCCCCGCAAATCCACCCAGCTCCCTGCTGCGATGGGCCGGCGCCCTCATGGGTGACAGGGACGCAGAGGGCAAAGACGGAGGGGACGAGCGGGGACGGGACTCCGATCTGCGCTGGCGCACGTGGGTACACTGCCGCCGTCCCCTTCGCACGGCCTCTGTCCCCAGGCCCTCGCCTCCTTCCTTCCTCTCTTTGAGCCCCGTGAAGGGAGCAGGTGTCCTACTCGGCATGAAGGACTCCGCTGGCCCGTTCTGCTCCAACCAGTTTATGTGGAAAGACAACTGTCATTTTGAAAGAGGCGCTCGTGTCCCCCAAATATTGCCTAACACGGAGACATGAGTGATTCCCACGTCTCTCCTAACTGTGATGCCACTATTTTATAAATATTTTATAAATATCCATGTAAGAAAGAAAACCAGTGACGCTTTGGTGTGTGGCTGGACCGCTCATTGTGATGACAGTCCATCTTTGCAGAAAAGCTGTGCAGGGCAATGCGGCTTGCCTCCAGGCATGATGGTTTGGGCATTTGGTGGACAGGGCTCCCACGTGGGACCCCATTCACCAACTCGCTTTCTAGGGGACGTTTGGTTTTCAGCACCTCGTGTTTTCCAGTTTTCCAGGTGCTCAAGGGACCGTGACTCGCCCGTCCTGAATTTTCTTTTCACGGGAAGGCCATCTGACTCCTCTTATGGGCTTGTTCTCATTATTTTAGCATGGGGCGCTTGCAGGTGATGGTCACTGTGCTCGTTACCGGTGGCATTTGGTGACAGTTTTCAGGATTCTAAATTCTTTCTAGAGGCGCGGTTCACGGAAGAATGAGGCATGCCATGCCAGTGAGCAGGTGTGGAGTAAAGGCCTTTCCCCTGCGGGGGGTCGGCCCCTGGTGGGCCCGGGGGTAGAAGGGAAGCGGTAAACAAGCCGTGCTTCCAGCTCTTTCTCTCCGCTGGGTCTCCCTGTGATGACACACCGGGGCCGTGAGAAGGCAGACGTTAGCACACACCGAGAACGGCAACATCGGACGGCCGATCCCCGGGCTGGGGCGGTACGGAGCGGCAGAGCATGCCCCTCTGTGCCCATGGGGGGTCCCAGGGACCCCCCGAACGGAGTGGCCGCGGCTCTCATGCCCTGGGAAGTCCTGTCCTCTGAAATAATGACTGCATTTTGCTGTGGATAATCCACACGCTTTGGCCCAAAGTTGTGCGGGGAAACGAGGAAGCCCGTGGACGCGGGCGGCATTAATTCCGTGTCTACGTAGATGTTCTTAGTTCTTTTATTTGTGCCTGAGGTGGACGTGGGACTGTGGAAATCAGTAACGACATCCATACGCAAAGTAAGACCCTGGGACACCATCATCGTGTCTTCATTCAGAAGAACTTTACACGCAACATTGCGTGTGCCTGCATCTCTCCTTGTGCTTTTTGTTACCTAAAATTTCTGTCGCCAGAACACGGTGGAAAAGGACTACAAAAGACAAGCACCTAACCAGAAACAAGGAATAATGGGAATTAAAAAATCTAAAGGAAAGATTTTGTCTCCTGACCGTTTGGGTGCCCCTTACCCACGAGAGAGCAAATACGGAAACCCCGAGCGTTTCTGCTGGAAGTGACCCGGCTAAGACGAAAGCGCCCCTGAAAGCGCCCCTGAAAGTGCCCCGGGCACCTGCGGGCGCCATCGGGGTGCCCTCCCTCTCGCCGGTGAGTGCGCCCCAGCCCCTCAGCTGAAACCCCGTCGCGTCCGTCTCTGGGACTGGAACCGCGCCGACGCCACCGGCTGCTCTGCTTGCGCGCAGACACGAGTGGGGCTTCTCGCTCCTCTGGGCGGGGCCCCGGCGCTGGCCTTTTAGCTGCTCTGAAGAGTCTCCTTCTCCTGACGTCCCTTCATTTGCTGGCGTGGCCTGGGGAAGAGGAGCAGCTTGGTGCTCCCAACGGCCGTTTCTCTAGGATACAGGGACGGGGACTCAGTGTCCTTGGTCCTGGGACCCCGACACTTTTGTAGCTGCTTCTGCTCTCGGAATGGTAGCCTGTCATCGCTGTGACTCAGGGGCCAGTATTGTGACAGCACAGGGCCCTTTGCACCACACGCAGCCGGTACCGTTGGCGGTAAAACGGTTGCTGCCACGCTTCTAGAAGGCTCTTGAGGAATGGCCTGGGCAAGCCCAGCCTTCGGAAGTGAGGACAGGCCTCACGGAGAGAGTTTACGGGGGGGGGGGGGGGGGGGCAGGGCCTTTGCCAATTTCAGTTGGTGCCACAATTGTGCAGCAACAGTTCTGAGCCTGCAGATGGCCTGCGAGGGCATTCAAGATGCGAGGTGACGGGCCTGCGTCGGGGCCCCGGGCCAGAGTCCCCTAACGGGCAACGTGCGTCGTTTCCGTGACTTCCGCGTGTGACAGTAAGGGTGCCGTGCGGAGGATGGTGCCTGTGCACGTGATTGTGCCCAGCGGATAGCTGTCCGGTGGGACAGATAGGATGAGGTCATCATCAGGAAACGCCCGGGACGTGCCAAGTGGACTAGGAGGGCGTGTGCCACTGTGGGGAGACATGAAGGCCCCCCGGGGCTGGGGGATTCGCCCCGCACCCCTGTCGTCCCCCACGACGCCAAGGAATAGTGACCGGAGCCCTCCGGAGCGGGAATTCCCTTTGTCCTGCTTTTGTGGGGAAACGCTCGTGTCTCAGACCCAGCGGGGCTCTCAGGCCGTGTCCCCGGCCCTGCACACCTCGTCCTTGCCCGTTGTCCCTCTCGGCCTCCGGGTTCCACTGTTCAGAAACACTAAATCTGGGCGCAATGTTCCGGAACCCCGGGCAGTCGCGCTCTGCCTGCCCCCGTCAACACTCACCCAGCAGCCACGACGCACCCGTCAGGCGTCCGCTGTGAGCTGGCACTGGGGCACCAGCAAAGTGGGGACAATGACGCAGCGAGTGACAGCCGTCTCCGAGGGGACCGTGCTCAAGACGGAGAGGCAAAGTGACGTTCCGAATCACTGCACGTCACACATGTTAAATAATACGTTTTTAAGGGCCTTTTAGGCGGCACTCGGGTCAGATCTGGAGGAAGTTCTTGGTTTCTTTCTTTGTTTTATCCCGAAAGACATTGAGACAGCCTGATCCTACTGGATTCCAGAAACATCCATTCACATCAGGCAAGACACTTTCTTTCTTTTTCCAAACTCCATAGCTGGTCCAGGCTCAGTTTTGTCTTTTTAAGCAGCAATTCTGTGGAGCCATGCCGGTTCTACCTTCAGTTGCAGTCGGTTGTCACACGCAGTCAGAGATGCAGCCTGTGACGCATGGGACACATTTGACGTGGCCACGTGGGGCCACCTGCTGAAGGATCCAGTATCAGTATCAGCTGTTCTCGGGGTGGGACACTGAGGAACGGCATTTCAATGGGGACCAGCTTCCAGAGCCGGGAAAGTTCGTGTCGGGATAATTACTGACGCCGCCGTCCTTGGTAACGGGATGCCGTGGCTTTTAGGACATTCGACCCGGGAGAGACCTTAAACGGATCCAGTTTACGTGGGCGCGAGCTTTACGGCCCCACCGATCAAGGTCCTGGCCGGGAGCCACCGGCGGAGCAAGCGCCACGCGCTGACCCTCGGCTGGTGGGGCAGCTGGTCAGGGGGCGCCCCGGCCGTGCTCGTGCGGGGGCCGGGCGCCTTCTCGGCGTGCAGAGCGGGGCGCGTCTCCCGGGGCGGTCCCCTCCGTGCCAGGTTCCGTCTGTCACAGCTCCGTGACACCCTGCCCCAAGCCGACCAGTGCTCACACCATCCGCTGGGCTCGCCCCTGCAGGACAGAATCCGCCTCTCCCTGCTCCACTTGCTTCTGGGCAGCCATCCGTGCGCGGGTCGCAGATTGCCCAGCTGCTGAGCCCGGCGCGTGGACGCGGGCCTCCCCGGGCGGGGGCCACGGGCCCGGGTCAGCCGCTCTTCCAGGACGGGCTTCCGACTTCGTGAGACAGCGCTACGTCTGCCCCCGCGGCGGCTCCTCGTGGACGATGTGAGACTCCGCGGGGTTATGCTTCCCGGTGGCTTTCTTAACCGAGTCTTCGGCTTGAGCGTTTGCGCGTCTTGTTATACGACACCCCAACTCTGTCCTGAGAAATGAGTCCGAGCGACAGCATCCCGAGCGCCATGTCTTTTGGGCAAACCCTGGGGCGGTCGTGCTCTGAGCAGCCCGTGGATCCTAACTCCAGGTCGTTGCTGGAAGCTAGAAATCGACGCGGCGTGCGTGTCTGCCGCGTGCCGGGCCGTGCGCTGGCCTGCGCTGCAGCCCCTGCACCGCCGAAGTCACCAGGGCAGCGGCCACCGCCCTGCAGCTGCCGCACAGACAGGTGTGACCGCGGGGAGGGGGCACCTGCACCGCGATCCCCCAGGGGCCTGTCTCCCGAGGCTGCGTGTGACTGTGACCGATTTGCCTCTCGTGACGGAATGCTTCGTGCTTACACAGTAAACAGGAATCGCCCTGCTTCCTGCCCACGCGATGCCTCTGCGGGTCGTAGGGTGAGGTGAGTGCGGGCACTGAGACGCGACGAGCCGAAGCGTGCGGGGTGTGAGGTGCTGGGTGTGAGGTGCCGGGTGTGAGGTGCCGGCTGTGAGGTGCCGGCTGTGAGGTGCCGGGTGTGAGGTGCCGGCTGTGAGGTGCTGGGTCGCAGCCCTCCACGCCCAGGCGAAGCGGTGGGGTATCATCTGCTTTCACGCCGCTCAGCTGGGTCCCTTGTCGCCCCCATCAGCCGTGCCGGGCCACGCAGGAGTTATGGGTCACGAAATGCCATCGAGGCATCCCAGGGGCCCTCACCTGCTGCTAAATCAACTTTCCTTAATTAAAATTTTATTCTCGGAAGAAACGGCTCCGGGCGTTTTTCCTACGTTAATAATGAACCTGACTCTTGCGCCGTGCGGCCCCTCTGGCGCCATCTCTTCGGGGCGGGCCTGTGCGGCCCCGCGTTTCCCCGACCACCTCCCGCAGGCGCCACGCCAGCTGGGCCCACGTTTCTTCCGGGAGGTTCTGCCGCATTTTAATGGAGCCGTTCGGTGAGATCGTGTGTGGTGCTGGGTCCTGCCCTGGCTGCCAGGTGGTTAGACGATGGCACAAACCCCACCCGCTCAGTGTGTGCTCCTTGTGACAGTAGCTGAGGTGAGATCGAGAGCACCCCCCCCCCCGAAACCGCACTTGTCAATGTAAGAGCAGAATAAAACCGGGGTCCCCTATGACTAGCAATTTTTAAAAATGGCTGAAAACATGACTAAATGAGAGGCATTCTAAACGATGTCCTTTATGTTTTGGAATGGCCGGATGTCCACATCAGGACACTGTCCCTTCAACATTCCACGCCCCCAGACCTAAGGGACACCGGACTTCTGCTGGTTGTCTGTCCAGGACCGAAGGCGCCGGCCCTTGTTTAGGAGCCGAACTTGCTCTGCACCGAGGCAGAGCTCCTGTTTGTGAACTGCTCAAGCCCCCTCCTCTCCTCCACTCCCTTTTCGTGTTTACAGTCACGCTGGGGGGGGTTACTGAGAAGTGGACTCGGTTGGAATGTTCTTGTATTTGAATGATGAAGAGTGAGAGTTACTCGTCTTTCCTACGAGGTCGGGATCTTTACGTTCTGCTCTTCTGGGGTTTCTGAAACCAGGGAAAACGTAATGCAAAATGGTTGTGTTATGGGCCTGCGTACAATTGCTTAGAAGAGGGTCCAAGGCTTCCATCTAATTTTCAGTCCCTATTCCTGTCAAATGTCAGTGCAGTTGGGCAGTGAACTTCCCGGCGCTGCCTATTGTTTCACTGCCCTCTGACCCCCATTTCAAAGGCTAGTGAGGACATGGAGCAGCACTGCCCACATCGTGGACTTAAGGGTTTCTGGAAGTTCCTGCTGTTACAAACTGTAAATGTGTCCGTGTGAAGAAGGTTAATACTTCCAATTATTATAACCACTCAGTCCCACCCCACCCGTACCCCCGAGAAAAGGGTTCTGAGGATGCTCGCTGGGTGGGAGGCTGTAGGAGAGGTTAGAAGACAAACCCCGACGTGACTCCCTGCTCATTATTTCTGTCCTGAACCCAATTATCTCTCACACTGATTCGAGTACTTCCAGTTCTGGCCACACGCTGTGCAGCGCACGTGCACAATGAACAGTCAGTTCAAGGCAGAAACAGAAAAAACAGCCAATGTTGTTTACGAGGACCACGGAGAGTGACATTTCCCTAAATTTGTTCCATGAAATCTTTACTCATTTCTGAACCAAGTGCATCATTAATGGGTATAAATGGACAGATGCAAACACGCGTACGTGTGTGTGTGAATGTTTGGACGTCTGTGTATGTCTGTGTGCGTGCATATTC